>SKCR01035629.1:0-50099 GCA_019454045.1 Zanthoxylum bungeanum | reverse complement strand
AGATTGTGTTTGTCCAACTTGCATATATGAATTGTCATGTTTCTTCTATGTGTGATTGGGGAACCCAGTTGTGATTGGTAAAGTTGTTTATGAGTTGGTCTTCTGCTGTAGTATTGCCTGAGGGTATATTGTCGACGTTAGATAGTTCATAATGATAACTTTGTTTGCTGTTAACATAGAAAAGAAAATTCAACGATTAACTTTGAATTTAACGTGTTTTGAATTGAATATCTTCCGATTGTTAGTTTGGGATGTGAAACCTTCAATTGAGTAATAAAAGGAATCAATAAATGAATATAGGAAGTTGATACAAGAGGGATTCCCGACGCTTTGCTGCCTCTCTCTACTGGTAATTTCTAAGTGTTTTTCATAATCTCTACTTTACATTACCAATTCAATCTATCAATTTTTATTAAGTTATTGCTAACATTTTTGTTTAAGTAAAATTAGTTCCTTGTAAATATCTCTCTGAGGAATCGACACCCCAACTATACTGCGATAACCGCAAGTAATTTTTGGGCATAATCACATATATAATGCATTCTAAGTGATCACTGTCAATGTTGCAATGTGTAGTAAAACTGAGTACTTAGTATGAAAAATGTTATGCATTTATGATTGATGAGTTGAGCAATGGCCCCATGCATGAGTTTGTATTTCCATATTAGTTTAACAGTAATGATCATAGTTAGAAAGTCAGAGGTTCGGGGGGACAATGCGACCTATTCCCTGCCAGTAGCATCTCTCAGATTGGAGATGTTGTAATATTGCGGCATCTGAGGTTGCAAAAGAAGCTATCTGGATTAGAAACTTTATCATAGAATTGGGAGTTATCCCAAGCATTGAGAATTTGATTCCTTCGCACTATGATAAAACCGGAGCTGTTGTGCAAGCAAAAGAACCGAGGGCATATCAAAAGTCGAATCATGTGGAACGAAAGTACCATATAATTCGAGAGATCGTGTCGAGTGGAGACATTGTCGTATGCAAGATACAGAGTGAGGAAAATGTAGCAGATTCGCTTACCAAGGCTAATCCTCCTAAGTTATTTGATAAACATACATAGGTGATAGGTATGAGATACTATCGGTTATGACAGTAAAGTAAGTGGGATAAATTGTTGGAGTTGGTACTCGGTGTGCCGATTTCTCATGTATTTTCTTGTAAATATGTGTATGAACAATATTTTATTATAAATAAAATATACAGTTTCGTTGATATATTATCTTATAAATGGTAAAGACATACCAAACCTAGGAATGATTAAGTTATAATGTAATTATAAAAGCGTCACAATTGACATTGAGAAATGTTATAACAATATCATTTTTTATCTGTTCTCGATCAAAGCTTACATTCTTGGTTCGTAAGTAAACCCGGGAGATCAGTACGTGTTGTATATTAGAATGTTGGATTCTAGTTGTTTATCTCAGTGAGCCACGAGTCTAGAGAGACTCGTATAGACATATAAATGTTCATAGTGGATGAGCACAGAACGACTCACGAAAGATTCATAATATATGGTACGCTTGCTTCAATAGGAATATTCTCGAGTTGAGAAGTATACTGATCATTTGACTTGAGATATCACGGTGGTTATATGAGTTATCCTCCATGATGAGCCGAAAATATATCATTATTTACCGCCTATTTTACTTAATATTTGTATAGTTTCTCGAGTTTTATGAATGTTTTGATGTGTTTTAGTTTATTTTACAGATAAAATAAAATCAGGACTTAATGGAATCAATCAAGACGAAATTTGGAACAAATAAAGGCAAAAACTAGACTTGACATTTTGACTTTGGAGATTGGAAACTTGAAATGGCGTTCTAACGAAGTACAATTTTGGAAATTCCAAATTTGCCCAATTATCGTATTTTAGGCATAGAGTTTTACTCCAATATCAGATTGAGGTGATTCAAGTTTCAGATTAAAGAAGACTCAAAGATCTACAACTTTGAAGTTCATAATAATTTCGAATTCTGACGTTTCCATGACCGAAATTGATAAAATATTTAGAAGTGTGTTATGTGTAGTTATTTAAGTCATTTTCAAAATAAAAAAAATAATAATAACTAAATTAAATTTGTCAAACTTCCACCAAACATGCTTGCATGTTTGGTGGAGGATTTGGTGCCATGTTTGGTGCCATATTTGATGCCATGTTTGGTGGAGCAATTAGTGGAGAAATTTGTGGAAGCTTTTAGATTTTCCTACAAATACCAACCTAAATTTTGTAAACTTTTCATGCTTTCTTTGGAGGAATTTCTCCATGAAAATCTAAAGGAAAGTGTCTTGTATAATTATTTAAGTTTTCTTGTATTTTTTTTTATTTAATTAATAAAATTTTGTGTGTTTTCATTTACAGTATGAGCAGGTAATCTCATTCTGCTGGGGTGAAAAGGTGAGACTTTTAATATAATAAATTAGATTAATCTCTCTTATTTTAATTAAAATTTTAATTAATTAGTTACCGCCTATATGACCAGTTTAGGTGACAACCTTATTTACCGCCTATATGGTTGGTTTTACATTTCAGACGTAGTTTCCACCTATATGATCAGTTTAGGTAATAACCTTGTTACCGCCTATATGGTCGGTTGGATTTAATTGAGACAAATGGAATTACCGCCTTTATGGTCTGGTTAAATATAATTAATTAATCGGTAAACATTGACAATAAGGGAGATTTTTATAATTTTGAAATATTTAAAGTGGATCCTCTAACCCCATCATTTTCTTTCATTATTGTAATTTTACTTTTATTTATCTCAAAGTTATTTTTTTATGATGTTTTGTTTATTTAAGTGTTAGTAATCCTAAGTATGTTTTGTAACTAAACATATTATCTGGGGTTGTGATGAATTCTAATATCACCGGTTTATAAGGGGTTATTTCATGTCTTGGGTAATAAAAAGGTTTATTTATTAAGTCTTAAGCTTAATGCTTCTTGTTAACTGGCCATTAATAAGATTGATGTGGTAAACTTAAAATAAACTTGACGAAGGAATTTTAGGTTTCAGCCTTAGACTTAATAGCCCACGATCTTCCTTAAGGATAGATAACCCTTAATAGATTTCCTTTCAGGATAGACATATACTTGTCGGGCAGGGGTAGCCATAATTGGAACTTAATCTTAATTAATTCAGGTAACTTGGTTAACATAGACATATGATTAATTAGGTTACACTGGGTATTTGCATCTGTCCATCGACAGAGGCTTTTGTATAATTTTGTGTTCCAAGTTAGTAAACTAATATATTGCACAAACATGAGATAACCACTTCATCTTTAAAAGATATTGGTAGGATTCACAACCCTAGATAGTTTAATAATATTGAAGTTTCCTTCAATTTACATTCGTACTTTTTTATTTACTTGTTTTAGTTTAAAATCACCATCCAATCAACAACCAATCTATTAGATACTCGTAAACATTTGGCTTCATATATTAATAGATTAGGTATTAAGTCATCGTAGGATCGATACTTTTTATACTACTTGAGCGATATGTGAGCTTGCGTTATACGTGTGTGATCACGCCGATCAAGTTTTTTTGGCCGTTGTCGGGGACTTATTTATCTTTTACTATTAATTTTGAGGTTACATACCTTTACTTGTGTCTAATTTATTTTTACTTATTATTTTTGTTTTCTTGTGTTTCAGGTTCCCAAACACTACATGAGAAGAACTAGAAGCTTTGAAATCCGTCCGCTTGACCCTGAAATTGAAGAACAATCAGACAGTTGAGAAGGAAAGGCGAGAAGGTCAAAAGCAATCATCAACATGGAACCTGAACCTTCGAAAGTTGCACCACCAATTCCCATTCGAGATAGAACCATTCCGGTGGTTGATGGCTTCATTTCATGTATTGTACTTCCTCCCTTACCAGCAAATGCGTGTGACATCAAAACATGCATTCAGATGATACAATAGTCAATTCAATTTAGGGGGAATGCAACTGAAGATCCTAATGCCCATATCAACAACTTCCTGGAAGTTTGCAGCACTTTCAATTACAAATGAGTGGCTGAAGAAGCAATGAGACTGCGTGTTTTTCCATATTCTTTGAAAGACAGAGCTAAGGCTTGGCTACACTCACTACCAGCAGGTTCAATCACAACTTGGAACACTCTAGCCACCAAATTCCTTGTAAAATACTTTCCCCCAGCCAGAACTGCAAAGCTGAGGAATGACATCACATCTTTTGTGCAACATGATTCAGAATCCCTCTGCGAATCTTAGGAAAGAGTACAATGATTTGCTCTAAAAATGTCCTCACCATGAGATTGCGAAATGGCTACAAGTCAAAACCTTGTACAATGGACTTTCTGGATTAATGAGAACCACAATTGATGCTGCTACTGGAGATGCTTTAATGGCAAAAGGAGAAGATCAGGCTTGGGACCTAATTGAAGAAATGGCCAACAACAATTCTTTGTGGCCAATGGAAAAGAGCATGATCCAACGAATTGCTGGAATTTATGAAGTTGGAGCCAACACAGCATTGAGTGCCAAGCTGGATCAGATTTGCAAAAGTCTGGATACTCTTAACATGAAGGTTGATGCTGGATCCACAAGTTTACCATATGGAGGAGCACCAGAGTCAGAATCTTACAACCAACATGATGAGACGGTGAATTATGTCAACAATTTCAACAGACATGGGAACAATCCATATTCCAACACCTACAACCCAGGTTGGAGGAATCATCCCAATTTCTCATGGAGCAACAATTCAGAGCAAAAGAATAGTCCACCACCAGGATTCCAACAGTAGAACAAAGGCCCGAAGTATGAAAAATAACCAGGAATAGCAGAAGTACTTGCATTTTTGAAAAAGCAACAAGCCAATGCTCAGAGTTACAGACCGTAAGGAAACCTTGCTAGCAACACAGAACCAAATCCAAGGAATAGAGGGAAGGAGCAATGTCAAGCCATTACCTTGAAAAGTGGTACTGAAATCAACAAAGATGTTGGTGTCAAGGCAACTGCCGAGGAAGGTTCAAAAGAAAACAGCAAAGCAGATCCACAGATGGAGGAAAAAGAAGCAAAAGCAAATGATTAAGAAAAAATCACTCCACCTCTACCTTTTCCACAGCATCTCCAGAAAACTAAACTGGACAAGCAGTTTGCTCAATTCCTGGAGATTTTCAAAAAGCTGCATATCAACATTCCATTTACAGAAGCGTTGGAACAAATGCCCAGTTATGTCAAATTCATGGAAGAGTTTTTGTCACGAAAGTGAAGATTGGGAGATTACAAAACAATAGCATTGACGGAAGAATGCAGAGCCATCATTTAGAGGAAGCTTCCCCCAAAGTTGAAAGATCCTGGCAGTTTCACCATCCATTGCACTATAGGCAAACATTACTTCGGTAAGGCTTTATGTGATTTAGGTTCCAGCATTAACTTGATGCCTTTGTCTATTTACAGGAAACTCCAAATTGGAGAAGGAATGCCCACCTCAGTTACTATGTAGCTTGTTGACAAATCGCTCACATTTGCGAGAGGTGTAGTGGAAGATGTATTTGTTAAAGTCGACAAATTCATTTTCCCTGCAGATTTCATTATCCTTGACATGGAAGAAGACAAAGATGTACCTATTATCCTCGGGTGAACATTCTTGGCTACAAGTCGAACTGTTATTGATGTACAAAAAGGAGAATTAACCATGAAAGTGCAGGATTAAGAAGTTACATTCAATGTTTTCAATGCCATGAAATTCCCGAGTGATGAAAAGAAGGAGGAATGTTTCAGAATTAATGTTGTAGATAGTATCATCCAGGATACTGATGTAATGCAACTTCCCACGGATAAACTTGAAGCTTGCATCACCAACATGACTGACAGCGAGCTAGAAGATGAAATTCTGGAATATATCAACTATCTTGACAGAACCTTTCGCTTCAAATCGACACCACATGTGGAAAGTTTGGAACTACCGAAAAAAGAGTGAATCAAGCCCTCGATTGAAGAACCACCGTAGCTAGAACTAAAGCTACTTCCGAGCCATCTCAGGTATGCATTCTTAGGAAACTCTTTTGATTTACCTGTGATTATTTCTTCATCGCTAACATTGCAGCAGGAAGAAAAGTTGATGAGAGTGTTATGAGAACACAAGAAAGCCATTGGTTGGACTATAGCAGTCATTCGAGGCATTAGTCCATCATTTTGCATGCATAAAATTATGATGAACGACGAATACAAAGCCGCAGTGGAGCATCAACGGAGACTAAATCCAATTATGAAGGAGGCCATGAATAAAGAAATTATCAAATGGTTGTATGCTGGCATCATTTACCCCATCTTTGACAGCACTTGGGAGAGTCATATGCAATGTGTGCCAAAGAAAGAAGGAATTACTGTAGTCATAAATGAAAAGAACGAGCTGATTCCAACAAGAACGGTGACTGGATAGAGAGTATGTATGGACTACAGGAAGCTGAACAAAGCAACAAGGAAAGATCATTTCCGCTACAATTCATTGATCAGATGCTAGACAGATTGAAGGGACATGAGTTCTATTGTTTTCTGGACGGATACTCGGGGTATAATCAGATTGCCATCCCCTAGAAGATCAGGAGAAAACCACTTTTACATGTCCGTATGGTACCTTTGCTTTCCGCAGGATGCCATTTGGACTATGTAATGCTCCTGCTACATTTCAACATTGCATGATGGCCATCTTCTCAGATATGCTGGAGTAAAGTATGGAGGTTTTTATGGATGATTTCTCTGTGTTTGGAGACTCTTTCGACCACTGTTTGCAAAATCTAGAAAAATATGTTACAAAGGTGCGAAGATACCAACCTGGTACTCAACTGGGAGAAATGCCACTTCATGGTGGAGGAAGACATTGTGTTAGGACATCGGATCTCACAAAAGGGAATTGAGGTAGATAAAGCAAAGATCGAAACAATTGAAAAACTACCTCCCCCAACATCAGTAAAAGGGATTTGAAGTTTTCTCGGACATGCAGGCTTTTACAGGAGATTTATCAAAGACTTCTCTAAGATTGCTAAACCTCTATGCAATCTTCTGGAGAAAGATGTGCCTTTCAACTTCACCAAATAATGCCACGAAGGTTTTGAGATCTTAAAATAGAAGCTGGTCTCTGCCCCCATCATAGTAGCACCGGACTGGACCCTTCCATTTGAGGTGATGTGTGATGCTAGTGATTTTGCTGTAGGTGCAGCTTTGGGACAATGTAAAGCAAAAATTTTCCACACCATTTACTATGCCAGTAGAACTCTGAATGAAGCTCAACTCAACTACACAACCACTGAAAATGAATTGCTTGCAGATGTGTTCGCTTTTGATAAATTCCGCTCTTATCTGCTGGGTCCCAAAGTGGTGGTCTACACAGATCATTCAGCAATCAAATACCTGATCGCGAAGAAAGATGACAAACCTAGATTGATCCGGTGGGTGCTTCTACTACAAGAATTTGACGTGGAAATCCAAGACAGGAAAGGGACAATACCAAATGATAGATCAGTTATCGAGGCTCGAGAATGGTGAAACAGTTGGCAATGAACTGACAATCAAAGAAACTTTTCCAAATGAACAGTTGTTTTCCATGAAACAGTAGGAAGTCCCTTGGTATGTTGACTATGTAAACTACATAGTATTGGGAAAATGGCCGTTGGAATGGACACGTCAGCAACGAAAGAAGTTCTTCAAAGAAGTCACACACTATATTTGGGATGAGCCATACTTGTTCAAATGATGTGCTGATAAATTACTGAGGCATTGTGTTCCACATGAGGAGGTCAATAGTGTCTTGCAGTACTGTCATTTATCACCATACGGCGGACACTTCAGCGGAAATAAAACTACAGCCAAAGTTCTACAATCAGGTTTGTTCTGGCCCACTATGTTTAAAGATGATTACTTATTTGCTCTTCAATGTGACAGGTGCCAAAGAACGAGAAATATATCGAGAAGAAATTAAGGACCTCTGCAAAACATTCTGGAAGTGGATATATTTGATGTATGGGGGATTGATTTTTTGGGACCATTTGTTCCATCATTCGGAAACCTGTACATACTAGTTACAGTAGACTACGTCTCCAAATGGGTTGAAGCAATAGCACTGCCATCAAATGATTCAAAAGTGGTGATAAAATTCCTTAAAAAGAATATTTTCACTCGCTTTGGAACACCTCAAGTAATTATCAGTGATGGTGGCACATATTTCTGTAACAGATACTTCAATGCACTCCTATCCAAATACGGAGTTACTTATAAAGTTGCCACTGCCTACCATCCACAGTCAAATGGACAGGTTGAAGTTTCAAACAGGGAGATCAAAAGAATCTTAGAAAGAACCGTTGGATCAGCAAGAAGGGACTGGTCTACAAAATTGGATGACGCATTATAGGCCTACTGGACAGCTTACAAAACACCCATTGGTATGTTGATGAGCGGAAAATATATCAATATTTACCGCTCCTTTTACTTAATATTTTGTTTATTTTCTCGGGTTTGATGAACGTTTTGATGTGTTTTAGTTTATTTTGCAGATAAAATAATATTGGGACACAATGAAATCATTTATGATGAAATGTGGGTCAAATAAGAGCAAAAATTGGACTTGACATATTAATTTTGGAGATTGGAAACTTGAAAGGGCGTTTTAACGAAGTACAGTTATGGAAATTCTAATTTTGCACATATGTCGTAATTTGGGCATAACTTTTTACTCCGTTATCGGATTGAGCTGATTGAAGTTCCAGATTAAAGAAAACGCAAAGATATAACTTTGAAAGACAAAATAATTTCGAATTCTGAAGGTTTCATACCCGAAATTTCTTTAATTTTCAGTTTTTACTTTTCAGTAATGAGGAGGTAACTCCCCTTTGCTGGGGTAAAAGGTAAAACTTTTATTACTAATATTTAGATTAATCTCCTTTAATTATAATATATAAACTAGTTAAAACCTGACTTAACGAGGATACTTTCATATTGGTCGGTTGGTAATTATTTAAATTGGTTTTAACCTGACTAAACTGGATACCGCCTGATTGGTCAGTTGGTAATTAATTATTAATTTGACTTAAACTGGATACCGCCTATATGGCTGGTTGGTAATTATCATGCAAAGTTAATATATTATATTAAGGGAGATATCTAAAATAGAAGTAATAAAAGTGGATCCTTTCACCTCAATATTTTATTTTATTGTACTTTTACTTTATTTTCTTTTCAGCAATTTACTTTCAGCAATTTACTTTCAGCATTTACTTTTCAGTAATTTACTTTCAGCATTTACTTTTCAGCATTTAATTTTCAGTATTTAATTTCAGCGTTTACTTTCCGTCATTTACTTTTCAGCAATTTACTTTTCAGCATTTTACTTTATGTCTTTTATTTTATTTAAGTTTTTACTAGCCCTAGTTATGTGTCGTAACTAAGTTAGTTATCTGGGGTTGTGATGACTTATAATATCACCGGTTTATAAGGGGTTATTTTATAGTTTGGGTAATTTAAAGGTTTACTTATTAAGTCTTAAGCTTAATGCGTCTTGTTAATTGGCCACTAATAAGATTGATCTGGTAAATCTAAAATAAACTTGACAAAGGAATTTTAGGTTTCAGCTTTAGACTTAATAGCCCACGATCTTCCTTGAGGATAGATAACCCTTGAAAAGATTTCCTTACAGGATAGACATATACCTATCGGGCGGGGGTAGCCATAATTGGAACTTAAACTTAATGAATCCAGATAATTTGGTTGATATAGACATATGGTTCAATTGGGTTAAACTGGGTATTTGCGTCTGACCATCGACAAAGGCTTTCGCATAATTTAGTGTTCCAGGTTAGTAAACCGATTTATTACACAACCATGAAATAACCACTTCATCTTTTTAAAGATATTAGAAAGATTCACAACCCTAGATAGTTTTTAATATTGAATTTTCTTAAACCTACTTTTGTGCAATTTTATTTACTTGTTTTTAAATTTAGAATCATCACCATTTCAAATCAATCAATCAACCTGTTAGATACTAGTAATCATTTGACCTCATAAAATTAATAGATTAGGTATTAAGTCCTCCTGGGATCGATACTTTTTATACTACTTGAACGATACGTACGCTTGCGTTATACGTATGTGTTTACGCTGGTCATATGTCCCCATATCGAATGGTGTTTGGGAAAGCATGCCATCTGCCAGTAGAGCTTGAACACAAAGCGTACTGGGCATTGAAGAAGTTAAATCTTGATCCATAAGCAGCATGAGAAAAACGGCTCCACCAACTCAATGAATTGGAGGAATTTCGCCTACAGGCTTATGAGAATGCCAGAATATACAAAGAAAAGACCAAGAAGTGGCATGATCGAAAAATTATGCGCAAACAACTGGAACCAATGCAGCAAGTGTTGTTATACAATTCAAGGTTGAAACTTTTCCCTAGAAAGCTGAAATCAAGGTGGTCGAGTCCATTTGTGATTACTCAGGTTTTACCATATGCAGCTGTTGAGTTACTTGATCCCAACACCAACGATACATTCAAAGTTAATAGCCAGCATTCAAGCACTGCTGGGGAGAATCATTTGAGCGATAAAAAGAAAGTGCTAGTAGAGAGGCAACCCATGCAAATTAATGTATATATTCAGATTTGGTGTGTTTTATTTTTGTGTATTTAATTTTTGTAGGTAAAGTCACATTTCAGGATGGAAGACGTTCTTGCAAATCTTCGCAAGCAATTTCCTTCTCTCCCTCAAAACTCTCTGATGAAAGTCTACAAAGCTCGCTTTGAACGAATGAGACTTCTGATGATCAAGGTATTCCTAATGACATTCGTTGGATTATTGAAGCACAAGTCCGATTGGCAAGTGAGTCCTCTGACTCTTTTATTTCATATCTGTCTGTTTTAGAAAGAAGCACCTATGCTAAGAAAAAAAGAGCTAAAAGACTAGGTGTTTGCTATAAATATGCACGCATGACATGTAATACTCGTTGTCGTCCTTTAGAAATGGTGTCTGATAACCATGATAAGCAGTAAATATATCAATATTTACCGTCCCAATGACTTAATATTTTGTATAGTTTCTTGAGTTTTATGAATATTTTGATGTATTTTGTGTGTTTTATAGATAAATAAAGTTTTAGGACTCACTGGAATCAAATCAAGGCGAAAACAGAGAAAAAGGACAAAAATGGCAAAATTGTGATTTGGACGTCGCGACGCGCATCACTTCTGCGTCCCGACCACTAACATGCGCTGGTGATTGCTAAAATACACCGAGCACATGTCATAATCAGAGAAGTTTACTATCATGCACACTTGCTAACATGCACCTGCCACGTGTCAACATCACATCAAATCATGCTAACGTGCATCAGACACGTGTCATCATCACATGCTACCGACACTCATCAACGTCACGACGTCGCCACATCAGTATAATAATTCAGCTACCGACAGCCACCAGACACGTGTCATCATCTCCGCGGAGCCTGTGCCACGTGTCGAAGATCAACGCGCGTCGCGACGCGTGAGGTAAAATTTAACCTATAAATTGAGGCCGAATTTCAGAATTCATTTGATACTTTCTTCTGAGGAATTCCTTAAGAATACTAAGAAGATTGTGTCTTGTTTGTTTATTTACAGCTTTTATGTAATTAATTTATTTTAATTTACGCAATAGTTCTTTCTTTACTTTACTTTTCAGTCTTTACTTTTACTTTTCCAGTATGAGGAGATAACTTCCCTCTGCTAGGGTTAAAGGGAAAGCTTTTATTACTAAAGTTTAGATTAATCTCCGTTAATTATAATATATAAACTATTTAAAACCTGACTTAATGGGATACCGCCTTTTGGTCGGTTTGACTTAAATAAAATTTGTTTCAACCTGACTAAACATGGATACCGCCTGTATGGTTGGTTTTAATTAATCTTAAATTTGACTTAATCAGGATACCGCCTATATGGTCAGTTGGTAATTTCACGCAAAGTTAATATATTATAATAAGGGAGATATCTAAAATAGTAGTAATATATTCTTTTTACTTATTGTTGGTGTTTTATTTTGTTTTAGGTTCTCATACACTACATGAGTCGAACCAGAAGCTTTGAGATCCGACCGTTGGACCCAGAAATTAAAAGAACCATCAGACAGTTGAGAAGGGAAAGGCGAGAAGGCCAAGAAGCAATCATCAACATGGAACCTGAACCTTTGGAAGTTGCACCACCAATTCCCATTCGAGACAGAACTATTCCGGTGGTTGATAGCTTCATTTCCTGTATTGTACTTCCTCCCTTACCAGCAATTGCGTGTGACATCAAAACATGCATTAAAATGATATAACAGTCAATGCAGTTTGAGGGGAATGCAACTGAAGATCCTAATGCCCACATCAACAACTTCCTGGAAGTTTGCGGCACTTTCAACCGAGCGGCTGAAGAAGCAATGAGACTGCGTGTTTTTTCATATTCCTTAAAAGACAGAGCTAAAGCTTGGCTACATTCACTATGAGCAGGTTCCATCACAACTTGGAACACTCTTGCCACCAAATTCCTTGCAAATTACTTTCCACTAGCCATAATTTTAAAGTTGAGGAATGACATCACATCCTTTATGCAACATGACTCAGAATCCCTCTCTGACGCTTGGGAAAGATACACAGATTTGCTCAGAAAATGTCCTCATCATGAGATTGCAAAGTGGCTACAAGTCCAAACCTTTTATAATGGACTTTCTAGAATAATGAGAACCAATATTGATGCTGCTGCTGGAGGAGCTTTAATGGCAAAAGGAGAAGATCAGGCTTGGGACTTAATTGAAGAAATGTCCAACAACAATTCCTTGTGGCCAACAGAAAGGAGCATGATCCAACGAATCGCGGGGATCTATGAAGTTAGAGCCAACACAGTAGTGAATGCCAAGTTGGACCAGATATGCAAATTCATGGAAACTCTTAGCATGCAAGGTAATACTTGATCCACGAGTTTACCATATAGAGGAGCACCAGAGACAAACCAACATGATGAGACAGTGAATTATGTCAACAATTTCAACAGACAGGGAAACAATCCTTATTCCAACACCTACAACCCATGGTGGAGGAATCACCTCAATTTCGCATGGAGCAACAATTTAGGGCAAAAGAACTATCCACCACCCGGATTCCAACTGCAGAACAAAGGCCATGAGCATGAGAAAAGACCAGGAATAGCAAAAGTGCTAGCTCAGTTAAAAAATATGATGCTATATTCCAAAGCCAAACGGCTTCCATTAAAACACTGGAAAATAAAATTGGACAACTGGCCAATGCTCAGAGTTACAGACCGCCAGATAACCTTCCTAGCAACACGGAACCAAATCCTAGGAACCGTGGGAAGGAGCAATGGCAAGCTATTAAAAGCGGTACTGAAATCAACAAAGATGTTGGAATCAAGATGACTACTGAGGAAATTCCAAAAGATGCAGTTCCACAGATGGAGGAAAAAGAAGCAAAGGAAAAAGATTCACTCCACCTCTACATTTTCCACAGCGTCTTCAGAAAAATAATCTGGACAAGCAGTTTGCTCGATTCCTGGAGGTCTTCAAAAGGCTGCATATCAACATTCCATTTGCACAAGTATTGGAAGAAATGCCCAGCTATGTCAAATTCATGGAAGACATTCTTTCACGAAATCAGAGAATGGGAGATACGAGTGTTGGACAATTATGACCCATAGCGTCACTATTTGTACAGATCATGGTGTCGTTGTACAAATTAACTATGTGACAAAGGAGATTGCTCTCTTATCATTTGTGATTAGATCACCAAGATGTATAAATGATAGGAGGTCCATATGATTTGTTCATGGATTGAGATGATATGAGACAGTATCAATCCACAAAGGATAAATCATTAAATATCTATAGTCAGAGTATTATCGAGATTGGACATCGATAATGCGTAAAAGACTAGTATTACACTTGTGCGCGTTGTGAGGGCATAACTGTATAGTTCTCATATATTTGGGTATAGGATACTCATGCAAGTGTAATAGGAGGTTGTGTTTTACCGATGGTACGGGAAACAGCTTCGCTCTGGATAGACTCCCTCGAAATTCCATTAGTAGTATGACTATGTGTCTATGGAAGTCCGAAATCAGGGTAGTGTATTTGGTCTTAACTTGAGACTTGCACCGCTAATACTTGCGACAATCAATATACTTTGGTTTTGGTCGTCCAGGGCTTTAACAGGTTCTAGGTACGCCTCTGCTGGGTATATTGAGAATTATAGTGTGTTGGGTGTGATGTTAAGACGGAAGTATCACTCCAGTCATAGTGGAGATGATGTCACGTAGGATACGGTACTAATACTCTTAAGTACTGCAGTCATCGGGATATTATGACTAGGTCATGTATATCCGATTATAGAGACTAGTTACCAGACATCCGACATGTGCTTCGTACGGGGCAGACACAATTCCAGCCCCAGGCCTAGCACGTGACATCCGATACTGGATCGAAATATGCAATACTACGTATACTACGCCTGATATAGATCACTATATTCCTGTAAGGATATTTATGGAGAATTGGGTAGGCATGGCGCTTTGCTAGAAGCCAACCTTGTCTTGTAAATCGGTATAAACGTAGTATGAGGTACTTACGTGTTCGGATAGTCCGACGACCGAATTTACTGCCAACATATCCGGGGATCTCATGGGCCGCTTCCCTAAGATTCACCGATGACGCATGACTCACACTTTTATTAATCTGGGATTAGTTAGATGAGAGAGAAAATTAATATGGGATTAATTACGGAGATATTTTATCTGGATAAAATATCATTTAAAGAGAGATAACGATTAATTTGGAATTAATCGATAAAATAATATATTCGATATATTATACGAAATTAGATTTCGATGCGGAATTGAAATTAGATTTTAATTCGGGAGAACGAATTAATTTAGAATTAATTCATAAGCGACGTGAATAGTGATTTCGCTAGGCATAATCATTTAATTACGTCGCAATGGAAAATTCATTAATTTGGAATTAGGGAACCCGTGCCCGTGAGTGTTTGCGAGCGCATTCGCATTTCGAATGCGAGTGCGGCACGTAAGTCACATCAAGCGTCAAATCGCTAGTCGCATCAAACATCAAATCATTAGTCACTTTGAGTGATGTGACAACTTGTCACTTGATTGATTGAATGATGTGACTTGATAGGAGTGGTTGGCAAGCTTTAAATGCCATTTGACTTTTTGGAAAAGAAATTGGTAAATCATTTAATTGATTTTGGAAAATTAATTAAATGTGTATTATATACACTTTTGGCAACCAACACACATAGAACACACTCTCTCTTTCCTCTTCATCTTTCATGCCTAAGGGGCTTCTGTTTTCTCTTCACTGGTTCAGCTTAGAACCGTGAGCTAGGAGGTAGAAATAGATAGATTTTGTGGCAAAATCAAAGGTGCTAGCACACTCCGCAGTCATCCGTAGGTGATAGGGAAACCCACCCGTGTGCATGGTGTCATTTAACACAAAGTTTGGAGCTTGATGGAGGACATCAATGGCCGAATTTTTGAAGCTCAAAAACCAGTGGACTGCCGAGCATCATGAGGAGTTCAAAGGGCTTAAAAAGTTTTCGTTGTCCACCGCATCGTCTCAACCGATCATTATGAGTATTCCGCAACTCCTTGAATGTATTCACTTTGTATTTTCATTGCTTGAAATGATCTTGGGATGCTTAGACAATTCCAACAACGAGACAGTATCATTGACAGAAGAATGCAGCGCCATCATTCAGAGGAAACTTCCCCCAAAGTTGAAAGATCCTGGCCGTTTCACTATTCCTTGCACCATTGGAGAACATTACATCGGTAAAGCTTTATGTGATTTAAGTGCTAGTGTTAATTTGATGCCTTTTTCAATTTACAGGAAACTGCAAATTGGAGAAGCAATGCCCACCTCAGTCTCTCTGCAACTTGCTGATCGAATGCTCGCATTTCCGAAAGGAGTAGTTGAAGATGTGCTGGTCAAAGTCGAAAAACTCATTCTCCCAGCATATTTCATTATCCTTGACATGGAAGAAGACAAAGATGTTCCTATCATCACGGGGAGACCATTCTTGGCTACAGGTCGAACTGTTATTGATGTGCAAAAAGGAGAACTAACCATGAAAGTACAGGACCAAGAAGTTACTTTCAATATTTTCAAAGCCATGAAATTCTAGAGCGATGAAAAGGAATAGGAATGTTTCAGAATTGATGTTGTGGATAGTATCATCCAGGATACTGATGCAATGCCACTTCCCACGGATAAACTTGAAGCTTGCATCACCAACATGACTAATAGCGAGCCAGATGCTGAAATTCAGGAATGCATAAACTATCTTGACAAACCATTTCACTTCAAATCGACACAACAAGTGGAAAGTCTGGAACTACTAAAGAAAGAGCGAATCAAGCCCTCAATTGAAGAACCACCACAGCTGGAGCTAAAGCTACTTCTGAGCCATCTAAGGTATGCATTCTTAGGAAACTCTTCTGAATTATCTGTGATTATTTCTTCTTCGCTAACATTGGAACATGAAGAAAAATTGCTGAGAGTGTTACGAGAACACAAGAAAGCCATTGGCTAGACTATAGCAGACATTCGAGGCATTAGTCCATCATTTTGCATGCATAAAATTTTGATGAAGGACGAGTACAAATATACTGTGGAGCATCAACGAAGACTAAATCCAATCATAGAGGAGGTCGTGAAGAAAGAAATTATCAAATAGTTGGATGCTGGCATCATATACCCCATCTCTGACAGCACTTGCATGAGTCCTATGCAGTGTGTGCCAAAGAAATGAGGAATTACTGTAGTCATAAATGAAAAGAACGAGCTGATTTCAACAAGAACGGTGACTGGATGGAGAGTATGCATGAACTACAGAAAGCTGAACAAAACAACAAGGAAAGATCATTCCCCGTTACCATTCATTGACCAGGTGCTAGACAGATTGGCGGGATATGAATTCTATTATTTTCTGGACGGATACTCGGGGTAAAATCAGATAGCCATCGCTCTAGAAAATCGGGAGAAAACTAATTTTACATGTCCGTATGGTACTTTTGCTTTCCGCAGGATGCCATTTGGACTGTGCAATACTCCTGTCACATTTCAACGTTGCATGATGGCCATCTTCTCAGACATGCTGGAATAAATTATGGATGTTTTCATGGATGATTTCTCTGCGTTTGGAGATTCTTTCGACCACTGCTTGCAAAATCTGGAACAAGTGTTACAAAGATGCAAGAATACCAACCTGGTACTTAACTGGAAGAAATGCCACTTCATGGTGCATAAAGGCATCGTTCTGGGACATTGGATCTCACAAAACGGAATCGAGGTAGATAAAGCAATGATAGAGACAATTGAAAAACTACCTCCACCAACATCTGTTAAAGGGATTCGGAGTTTTCTCGGACATGCAGGCTTTTACAGAAGATTTATCAAAGACTTCTCAAAGATTGCTAAACCTCTGTGCAATCTTCTGGAGAAAGATGTGCCTTTCAACTTCACCAAAGAATGCCACGAAGCTTTTGAGATCTTAAAACAGAAGTTGGTATTTGCTCCCATCATAGTAGAACCAGACTGGACCATTCCATTTGGGGTGATGTGCGATGTTAGTGATTTTGCAGTAGGTGCAGTTTTGGGACAACGCAAAGCAAAAATTTTCCATACCATTTACTATTCTAGCAGAACTCTGAATGAAGCTCAACTCAACTACACAACCACTAAAAATGAATTGCTCTCAGTTGTGCTTGCTTTTGATAAATTCTGCTCCTATCTGCTAGGTCCCAAAGTGGTGATCTACACAGATCATCCAGCAATTAAATACCTGATATCGCGAAGAAAGACTCTAAGCCCAGATTGATCCATTGGGTACTTCTACTGTAAGAATTTGACGTGGAGATCCGAGACAGGAAAGGGACAGAAAACCAAGTGGCAGAACACTTATCAAAGATCGAGAATGGAGAAACAGCTAGCAATGAACTGACAATCAAAGAAACTTTTCCAGATGAACAGTTGTTGGCCATGAAACAACAGGAAGTCCATTGGTATGCTGAATATGTCAACTATATAGTATCGGGAAAATGGCCGTTGTAATGGACTCATCAGCAATGAAAGATGTTCTTCAAAGAAGTCAAGCACTATGTCTGAGATGAGCCGTACCTGTTCAAACATCTGCAGCATTGTCGTTCATCACCATACAGTGGACACTTCAGCGAGAATAAAACTGCAGCCAAAGTCCTACAATCAGGTTTGTTCTGGCCCACTTTTTTTAAAGATGCTTACTTATTTACTCTTCAATGTGACAGGTGCCAGAGAACGGGAAATATTTCAAGAAGAAATGAATGACCTCTGCAAAATATGCTGTAAGTGGAGATATTTGATGTATGGGGGATTGATTTTATGGGACCCTTTGTTCCATCATTCGGAAACCTGTCCATACTAGTTGTAGTAGACTACGTCTCCAAATGGGTTGAAGTAATTGCATTGCCATCAAATGATTCAAAACTGGTGATAAAATTCCTTAAAAAGAATATTTTCACTCGCTTTGGAACACCTCGGGCAATTATCAATGATGGTGGCATTCATTTCTGCAATAGATACTTCGATGCACTCCTATCCAAATATAGATTTACTCATAAAGTTGCCACTGCCTACCATCCATAGCCAAATGGACAGGTTGAAGTTTTAAACAGGGAGATCAAAATAATCTTGGAGAGAACCGTTGGATCAATAAGGAAAGAGTGGTCTGAAAAACTGGATGACGCATTATGGGCCTACCGACAGCTTACAAAACACCCATTGGTATGTCCTCATATCGAATGGTGTTTGGGAAAGCATGCCATCTGCCAGTGGAGCTTGAACATAAAACGTACTGGGCAGTGAAGATGTTAAATCTTGATATGCAAGCAGCATGAGAGAAACGACTCCATCAGCTCAATAAATTGGAGGAATTTCGGCTATAAGCTTATGAAAATGCCAAACTGTACAAAGAAAAGACTAAGAAATGACATGATAAAAAAATAGTACGCAGATAACTGGAGCCAAGGCAGCAGGTGTTGTTATACGATTCACGGTTGAAACTTTTCCCTGGAAAGCTGAAATCAAAGTGGTCAGGTCCATTTGTGATTACTTAGGTGTTAACCTACAAAGTAGTTGAGATATACAACCCCAAATCCAGCAATACATTCAAAGTTAACAACCAGCGTATCAAAAACTACTGGGGAGAATCAATTGAGTGACAAAAAGAAAGTGTCACACTTTCAGATCCAGCCTAACGTTTGGACAGTCATGTCTAGCTGACGACGTTAAACTTAGCGCTAGCTGGGAGGCAACCCATGCAATTTATGTATATATTTTGATTTGGTGTGTTTTATTTTTGTTTGTTTCATTTGTGTAGGTAAAGTCACATTTCAGGATGGAAGACGTTCTCGCAAATCTTCACAAGCAATTTCGTTCTCTCCCTCAAAACTATTTGATGAAAGTCTATAAAGCTCGCTTGGAACAAATGAGACTGTTGATGATCAAATGTATTCCTAATGATATTCATTGGATTATTGAAGAATGTGTCTGATTGGAAGGTGAGTCCACTGACTCTTTTATTTCATATCTGCTTGGTTTAGGAAAGAACACCTATGCAAAAATGAGAAGAGCTGAAAGAATGAGTGTTTGCTATAAATGTGCACGCATGACATGTAATACTCGTTGTCGTTATTTAGGAATGATGTATGATAACTGTGAAGATAAAATTAAATTCATTAGGGATGGATTGAGTAAGGAGTATTGGGATGACATATTTAAGACTCTTGAGACGTATTCCAGTGGATATGTGCACCATGCAGTTCACATGTTATATATGCATTTCCGAAAAGAAAGACAACAATTCAGTCTTGGGAATCTTACTTTAAAAGACCTTGTTTACCAATTTATAAGAAAATTGGATGGGAAGCTTGTCTCTGACGTATAGACGTCAATCAAGCCGTTACTTAATGTAAATATTATTTTCTCTTTGTATATATCTAATAATTGTGATTTATTTTATTATTTTCTTTTATTTTCTCCGACAGGATCCAGACTTTTTGACTTTCACGATATATTTTACCATTTAGCTAATAATTGTCATCTGGCAGGTACTAGTACTACTATTAATCGAAGAAATGGCTAACAACAATTCATTATGGCCAACAGAAAGGAGCATGATTCAACGAATTGCAGGAATTTATTAAATTGGAGCTAACTCAACAGTGAATACTAAGTTGGAGCAGATGTGCAAAAGCCTGGAAATACTTAGCACACAAGTTGTAAACATCGCCAAAGCTACAAGTTCACCATATGGAGGAGCACCAGAGCCAAACCAACATGAAGAAACGGTGAACTGTCAACAATTTAAACAGACAGAGAAATAATCCATATTCCAACACCTACAACCCAAGGTGGATGAATCATCCCAATTTTTCATGGAGCAACAATTCAGGGCAAAAGAACAATCCACCACCTGGATTTCAACAGTAAAACAAAAGCCAGGAGTTTGAAAAAGAACCAGAAATGAAAGAATGGATTGCAGAGATGTTAAAAAAACAACAAGCAGCATATGATGTTATTTTTCAAAGCTAATCCGTTTCTATGAAAGCACTGGAGAATCAAATTGGACAACTAGCCAATGCTCAGAGTTACAGACCACTAGGTAACCTTCCTAGCAACACAGAACCAAATCCAAGGAACATGGGAAGGAGCAATGTCATACCATTATTTTAAAAAGCGGTACTGAAATCAATAAAAATGTTGAAGTCAAGGCAACTGTTGAGGAAGTTCCAAAAGAAAGCTGCGAAGTAGGTCCACAGATGGAGGAAAAAGAAGAAAAGGAAAAAGATCGAGAAATAATCACTCTACCTCCACCTCTTCCACAACGTCTCCAGAAGAATAAACTGGACAAGCAATTTTCTCAGTTCCTGGTGATCTTTAAAAAGCTGCATATCAACATTCCATTTGCAGAAGCTTTGGAACAAATGCCCAGCTATGTCAAATTCATGAAAGACATTCTTTTATGAAAGAGAAGATTGGGAGATTACGAGACAGTTGTATTGTCAGAAGAATGCAACGCTATAATTCATAGGAAAATTCCTCCAAAATTGAAAGATCCTGGCAGTTTCACTGTTCCTTACACCATAGGAGAACATGACTTCGGTAAGGCTTTGTGTGATTTAGGTGCGAGTGTTAATTTGATGTCTTTTTCTATTTTCAGGAAATTGCAAATTGGAGAAAGAATGCCCACCTCAGTCTCTCTACAACTTGCTGATAGAACGCTCGTATTTTCGAGATGTGTAGTTGAAGATGTGCTGGTCAAGGTTGACAAATTCATTTTCCCAGCAAATTTTATTGTCCTTGATATAGAGGAAGAGGAAGATGTGCCGATCATCCTCGGGAAACCATTCTTGGCTACTGGCCGAACCATTATTGATGTACAGAAAGGAGAACTAACCATGAGGGTACATGACCAAGAAGTAACATTTAATGTTTTCAAGGCCATGAATTTCCCAAATGATGAAAAGAATGAGGAATATTTCAGACTTGATGTGATAAATAGTACCATCCAGAATTCCAATGCAATGCAAAGTTCTACTGACAAACATAAAGCATGTCAATTGCCTGTGGAGCCGGAAGATAAAGCGTACTGCGCATTAAAGAAGCCTATTCTTGTACTACAAGCAACAGAAGAGGAACAGTTCCATCGACTCAAAGAATTTGAGGAATTTCACATACAGCCTTTTGAGAATGCCAAATTATACAAAGAAAAGGCCAAGAATAGACATGATGAGAAGTAAGTGCGCATACAACTGGAACTAGGGCAGAGGGTACTGTTAAACAAGTCAAGCTTGAAACTCTTCCCATGGAAGCCAAAATCTCGGTGGTCAGGTCCATTCCTAATCACCAAGGTTTTACTAGATAGAGTCGTTGAGTTTTATGATCCCGACTCCAACAAAACATTCAAGGTTAAAAACAAGCGTGTCAAGCACTACTGGGGAGAATAAATTGAGCGACAAAAAGAAAGTTTCACACTTTCAGATCCAGCCTAACGTTCGTGCAGTCATGTCTAGCTGACGACTTTAAACTTAACGCTAGCTGGGAGGCAACCCATGCAATTTGTGTATATATTGTGATTTGGTGTGATTTAATTTGGTGTGTTTAGTTTTTCAGGTTAAGTCATTTCAGGATGGAAGAAGTTCTCGCAAATCTTCACAATCAATTTCCTTCTCTCCCTCATAAATCTCTGATGAAGTTTACAAAGCTCGCTTGGAACGGATGAGACTTCTGATGATCAAAGGTATTCCTACTGACATTCGTTGGATTATTGAAGCACGGGTCCGATTGGCAGGTGAGTCCTCTGACTCTTTTATTTCTCATCTGCCTTGTTTAGGAAGAAACACATTTGCTAAAAAGAGAAGAGCTAAAAGAATGGGTGTTTACTATAAATGTGCTCGTATGACATGTAATACTCGTTGTCGTTCTTTAGGAATAATTTCTGATAACCGCGAAGATAAGATTAAATTCATTATGGATGGCTTGAGTAAGGAGTTTTTGGATGACATATCTAAGACTCTTGAGACGCATCCTAGTGGATATGTGCATCATGCAATTAACATGTTATATACACAATTTCGAAAAGAAAGACAACAGTATAGTCTCGGGAATCTGACTCTAAAAGACCCTGTTTGCCAATTTATAAGAAAATTGGATGGGAAGCTTGTCCCTGACGCATAGACGCCATTCAAGCCATTACATTATTGTAAATATTATATCTCTTTGTCTTTTCCTAATAATTGTGATTTTTTTTTGTTATTTTCTCCGACAGGATCCAAGCTACCTTTTGACATTTCACGATTTACTATCTTGCTACTAATCGTCCTTTGGAAGATACTTGTGCTATTATTACTCACCCTTTTCATGTTCTATAAATTCAACTCATCATTGCACTTTTGAAGGCATCCAGATAAAAATGGAAGCTACTTCAAGAAGACGAGTTGAAAACATCTGTGTGTTTTGTGGTACTAGTGTTGGTACTAAGCCACAATATATATCAGAAGCACAAGAATTGGGTCGAGTCTTAGCTGAAAGAAATATGCACCTAGTATATGGAGGAGGCAATCTTGAACTAATGGGGATAGTTTCAAAGGCTGTACAGGATGGAGGAAGTCAAGAATTTGGAATCATCCCAAAACCCTTGGCGAAGGCGAATCTTATTGGATCATCAAACGGAGGCTTGGGCATGATGGAGGAAACTTTTACAGTACTATCTTGTGCAAACTTGAACATACACCAAAAACCGCTTGGACTGTACAATGTTGATGGATTTTATGATTTTCTTTGTGTGTTTCTTGATGATGTCCGGAGAAATGGGTTCGTGTCAAAGCCTGTAAAAGAACTCTTTTTTACTGCCAGAACTGCCCCAGATTTAATTGACCAAATCTTAGCATTTGAACCTCAAATTGACCCCATTCTTTCCAAGATAAACTGGTCCGATAATGATCATGGTAAGAGGCGTCAGATAAATCAGGATCTTAACCTTTAACTTTTCATTTAGATGTAGAATTTCAGCTAACCAGGTACGGTTTTCTAAACTCTTCTTCTACTGTTTAAGACATTGTGGACAATGTCTCATATAGGTTTGGGGGAGGAGAATAGTTAAATTGTATCTTGTTTTTATTGTTTTATTTTTAGTCAAAAATTTTTGAAATAGCCAAAAAAATTGAAAAATTTTACAAAAACAAAAAAAAAAAATATTTTGTATTTTTGTGTTTTTATTTGATTAATCAGGTGAAATTTGTGTGAGATAGCTGTGTAAGGAATTTCCATTACTGTGATGTATCTCAACCTATTTCGGAACAAGTTAATTTTTGTTTATTTCCTTTTAAATTATTTAATTTGTGAATTCTCCATAATACTGACTAAAATGAATCTTCATATGCTCAGTTGATAGATATTATCAATATGCATGGTAATATACGGACATGAGATGTAATTGAAAAGTTTATAATATTCAGTGCTCTAGTTTAATTGGAGAAAGCACCTAAAAGCGATGGGATAAAAAAAAAGGTCCTAGATCCGAGTTATTAAGTTTGTAAGGGTGTTTTAACCACTAGGGCCCTAAAACCAACTGGTTTGGGAGTCACTGGCCCAACACTCATTACATGGATCGAAGATGTTATGAAAAAAAATACATTTATATCAGAAATTTGAGTAATTAAGTCGTAGGGGTGTCTTAACACTTAGTGCCCTAAAGCCAAATGGTTTGGGAGTCACTGACCCAAAGCTCGCTACATAGATGGAAGATATTATATATAAATAAAAAAAAGCAAAAAAATCAGAAAAATATCAGAAAAATATTCCATTGTAAAAAAAAGTCTGAATTCTGATAAAACTTTAGGACAAAAATATTACTTTCTTCTCAACTGCACTTGTGACTATTGTGGGCAAAATGAGTTGATTAATATTTATTTGGTTGTGTATATAAAGAATGGTAAAAAAATAATCGGAGAATTCACTTATTCAGTAATCTAGAAAGAAAGAAAACAACTATTGACTTGGATAAGAGGTTTCACCTGTTTAGTCACTAACTTCTTTATTCTATTTTCTCTTGTCTTTTTGTTTTTATGTCCATTAGTTTTATTATCTTTTTACTTTTGTAAAACGTCTGTGGGTATCGTTGCTGTAAGCCCTCACGAGACTACAACTCGTCCACTAGGGACACCTAGGGGTTTAAAGGCTTGTTGAATACGCTAAATGCAACTGTGATCCCTACGAAAGTGGCTTAGTTTAATTTTAATTGTTTCTTGTATTTTATTGTTTTGCTCGAGGACTAGCAAAATGTTAGATTTTGGGGTGTGATGAGTGGAAAATATATCAATATTTACCGCCCCTTTTACTTAATATTTTGTTTAGTTTCTCGAGTTTGATGAATGTTTTGATGTGTTTTAGTTTATTTTACAGATAAATAATATTGGGACTCAATGAAATCATTGAGGATGAAATATGGGTCAAATAAGGGCAAAATATTGGACTTGACATATTAATTTTAGAGATTGGAAACTTAAAAGGGCGTTCTAACGAAGTGTAGTTTCGAAAATTCCAATTTTATGCAACTATCGTATTTTGGGCATAACTCTTTATTCCGATATTGGACTGAGCTGATTCAGGTTCCAGATTAAAGAATACTCAAATATCTACAACGTTAAAGAACAAAATAATTTCGAATTCTGAAGATTTCATAATCGAAATTGATGAAACATCTGAAAGTGTGTTATGTGTAATTAATAAAGTCATTTTCAAAGCAAATAAATAAATAATAAAAATAGTAAAGCTCCCACCAAACATGATAGCAATTAATAATGGATTTGATGGAGCAATTAATAATGGATTTGGTGGATGATTTGATGGAGGCAAAATTTTGCCTATAAATACCAAGTCATTTCATTTGTAAATTCATACTTTCTTCTTTGAAATTCCTTAAGAATAACTAAGAAGATTATATCTTGTTTGTTTATTTATAGCTTTTACTAATTAATTTCCGCTTTCTCGCTTTCGCACTTTGTTTTCTTTACTTTTCAGTTTTTACTTTCCGCAATTTACTTTTACGCATAATACTTTTCTTTCTTTACTTTTTCAGTTTTTACTTTTCAAGCAATGATGAGGTAACTCCCCCTTACTGGGGTAACATGTAAAGCTTTTATTATTGCTATTTAGATTAATCTCCCCTAATTATAATATAATAACTATTTAAAATCTGACTTAGCGAGGATACCGCCATATTGGTCGGTTGGTAATTAATTATAAATTGGTTTGAACCTGATTAAGCAATGATACCGCCTGGTTGGTCGGTTGGTAATTTATTTCTTAATTTGACTTAATCAGGATACCGCCTATATGGCTGGTTGGTAATTATCACGCAAAATTAATATATTATATTAAGGGAGATATCTAAAATAGTAGTAATAAAAATGGATCCTTTTACCTCAACATTTTCTTTATTATACTTTTACTTTATTTACTTTCAACATTTACTTTCCAGTAATTTACTTTCCAGTAATTTAATTTCTAGCATTTACTTTCCAGTAATTTAATTTCCAGCATTTACTTTATGTCTTTTCTTTTATTTAAGTTTTTACTACCCGTAAATATGTGTTGTAACTAAGCCAGTTATCTGGGGTTGTGATGAAATCCAATATCACCGTTAACAAGGGGTTAAATTACAGTTTGTGTAATATAAAAGTTTATTTATTGAGCCTTAATCCTAATGCTTTTTATTAACTGGCCATTAATAAAATTGAACTGGTAAACTTAAAATTAACTTGGAAAAGAGATTTTAGGTTAAAGACCTTAGACTCAATATCTCACGATCTTCCTTGAGGATAGAAAACCCTTTAATAGATTTCCTTACAGGATAGGAATATACCTATCGGGCGGGGGTAGCCATAATTGGAACTTAATCTTAATGAATTCAGATAACTTAGTTAACATAAGAATATGATTAATTGGGTTATAATGGGTATTTGTATTTGACCATCGGAAGAGGCTTTTACATAATTTCGTGTTCCAGGTTTATAAATCGATATATTACACAACCATAAGATAACCACTTCATCTTTAAAAATGATATTGGAAAGATTCACAACCCTAAATTGTTTTATAAAATTGAATTTTCCTAAATCTACTTTCAAGCAATTTCATTTACTTGTTTTAAGTTTAATGTCACCACCCAATCAAACAATCAATCTATTAGATACTTGTAAACATTTGGCTTCATAAATTAATAACAAAAGGTTTTAAGTCCTCGTGGGATCGATACTTTTTATACTACTTGAACGATACGTGCGCTTGCGTTATACGCGTGTGAAAACGCCGGTCAAACGATACGTGCGCTTGCTTTATACGTGTGTGATTACGTCGGTCAAACCGTGAAGATAAAATTAAATTCATTGGGATGGCTTGAGTAAGGAGTCTTTGGATGACATATCATTGACTCTTGAGACACATCCTTGTGGATATGTGCATCACGCAATTCACATGTTACATGCACAGTTTCGAAAAGAAAGACAACATTTAAGTCTCTGAAATCTGACTCTAAAAGACCCTGTTTGCCAATTTATAAGAAAATTGGATGGGAAGCTTGTCCCTGACGCATATACGTCATTCAAGCCGTTACTTATTGTAAATATTATTATCTCTTTGTATTTATCTAATAATTATGATTTGTTTTGTTATTTTCTCCGACAGGATCCAAACTTTTTGACTTTCACGATATATTTTACTATTTAGCTAATAATTTTCATTTGGTAGGTACAAATGCTATTATTACTCACCTTTTTTCAGGTTCTATAAATTCAACTCACCATTGCAACTTGAAGGCATCCAGACTTGAGAAAAAAATACATAAAAAAAATGGAAGCAACTTCAAGAAGACGAGTTGTAAACATTTGTGTGTTTTACGGTACTAGTGCTGGTTCTAAACCAAAATTGGTAGCGGCAGCACAAGAATTGGGTCGAGTCATAGCTGAAAGGAATATGCACCTAGTATATGGCGGTGGCAATCTTGGACTAATGGGGTACGTTTCAAGGGCCGTATAAGAAAGAGGTAGTCAAGTTCTAAGAATCATCCCAAAATCTTTGGCAGAGGCGAATCTTAGAGGACCATCAAACGGAGAGGAACTTATCGTACTAGGTATGTCTAAACGACTGGTAGAAATGATTAATCATGCTGATGCTTTTGTTGCTTTGCCAGGTGGCTTGGGTACGATGGAGGAAATTCTTACAGTACTATATTGGGTGAACTTGAACATACATCAGAAATCGATTGGACTGTTTAATGCTGATGGATTTTATGATTTTCTTTATGTGATTCTTGATGATGCCCGGAGAAATGGATTCGTGTCGAAGCCTGTAAAAGATATCCTCTTCACTACCAGAACTACCAATGATTTAATTGACCAACTTTAAGCCTTTGAACCACAAATTGACCCTATCCTTTCCAAGATTAACTGGTCTGATAATGATCATGGTAAGAAGCGTTAGATAAATCTAGATCTTAACCCTTAATTTTCTTTTTAGATGTAGAATCTCAGCTAACCATGTACTGTTTTCTAAACTCTTCTTCTACTTTTTAGACATTGGGGACAATGTCTCAATTAGGTTTGGGGGAGGGGAATAGTTGACTGTATCTTGTTTTTATTTTTTGTTGTGTTATTTTTATTTGATTTTTAGTCAAAAAAATTTCAAAAATTTTAAAAAAATGAAAAAATGAGAAAAATAAAAAAATCTTTTGTGTTTTTGTATTTTTTTAACTTGACTAATCAGGTGAAATTGGTGTGAGATAGCTGTGTAAAGAATTTCCACTCCTGAGACGTATCTCAACCTATTTCATAACAAGTTAATTTTTGTTTATTTCCTTATGAATTATTTAATTTGTGAATTCTCTATAATACTGACTAAACTGGATCTTCATATGCTCAGTTGACAGGTATTATCAACATGCATAGTAACATACAGCCATGAGTTGTAAGTGAAAAGTTTGTAATATTCAGTGCTCTCGTTTAACTGGATGAAACATATAAAAAAAACGATGGAATAAAAAAAACATATATGAGATCTGAGTAATTAAATCCGTAGGGGTGTCTTAACACCTAGTGCCCTAAAACCAACTGGTTTGAGAGTCACTGGTCCAACGCTCGCTACACGAATCAAATATGTTTTGAAAAAAAAGAAGAGATCTGAAATCCGAGTAATTAAGTCTGTAAGGGTGTCTTAACCCCTAGTGCCCTAAAGCCAACTGGCTTGGGAGTTAGTGACCGAAAGCTCGCTACATGCATGTAAGATATTGTATATAAATAAATAAAAAAAAATCCATTGCTAAAAAAGGTGTGAATTCTGATATAACTTTAGGACAAAAATATTACTATCTTTTCAACTACATTTATGAATATTTTGGGCACAATGATTTGATTAATACCTTGTTGGTTGTGTATATGAAGAATGATAAAAATAATAGGAGAATTTACTTATTTGGTAATTTAGAAAGAAAGAAAACAACTACTAACTTAGATAAGAAGTTTCACTTGTTTAGTCACTAACTTATTTATTCTCTTTTCTCTTGTCTTTTTTCTTTTGTGTGCATTAGATTGACGTTTGTGGGTATCGTCATTGTAAGCCATCACGAGACTACAACTCGTCCACTAGGGACATCTATGGGTTTGAAGGCTTGTTGCATACGCTAAATGCAACCGTGATCCTTACAAAAGTGGTTTAGTTTAATTTTACTTGTTTGTTGAATTTTATTTTGTTGTTTTGATCGAGGACTAGCAAATTGTTAGGTTTGAGGGTGTGATGAGCGGAAAATATATCATTATTTACCGCCCATTTTACTTAATATTTTGTATAGTTTCTCGAGTTTTATGAATGTTTTGATGTGTTTTAGTTTATTTTGCAGATAAAATGAAATCATGACTTAATGGAATCAATTAGGACGAAATATGGAACAAATTTGTTGGGTTTTCTAGGTCAAACCAAGATCAATTAAGCATAAAATCATGTGAATACTCAAAGTAAAGTTGCGGAAAAATACTCACTTTGATTGGCTAATGGATGTAGAGAATACAAAAATCCAACATTTGTGTAGTTGCTCCAAGCTCCTCTCTTTGATGTATTTTGAGCTTCCAAGCTTGATTCTTGAATTCCAAACTCATGGGAAAGGTTTCCCTATCACCTTTGTATGAATCTTTAAGTGCTAGCTTAGGAAAAGTTTTGCAACAAAATTTTCCCTATTTCTTCCTTGTGGTTCTCGGCCAAGCCAAGAAGAAGAGGGGAGAGAGCATTTTCGGTTTTTGGCAAAAGAGGAGAGAATGAGTGTTTTGTTTCTAAAATAAAATTACACCCAAACAACTTGTCTAAAAAGATGTATATCCTTTTCCAAAAAGGATAAAATTTGGAGGGAAAAATGCATTTAATGCATTCAACCACCTCCATCACCATAAAGTGACTAGATGTCCATCACCTAAAGTTGACAAGACTTCCATCACTAAAATAGACAATTGATGTGACTTGAGATGTGACTTATGGGCCCCACTTGATTCAAAATCAGAGTGGGCCTGCAAACACATCCCGAGCTCGGGTTCGTTAATTCCGAATTAACGAATTTTCCGTTGCGAGGAAATTAAATCAAATTTAATTAAATAATTATGCCTAGCAAAATTATTATTCACGTCGCTCGCGAATTAATTCTAAATTAATTCGTTTGCCCGAATTAAAATCCAATTTTAATTCTATTATGAAATCTAATTTCATTTAATATATCGAATATATTATTTTATCGATTAATTCCAAATTAATCGTTCTCTCTCTTCTAATTGAATTTTATCCCAGATAAAAATCTCCGTAATTAATCCTAGATTAATTTTCTCTCTCTTCGGGAAGCGACCCATGAGATCCCTGGATATGTTGGCAGTAAATTCAGTCGTCGGACTATCCGAACACGTACGTACCCGGTACCACATTTTTACCGATTTACGAGACATGGTTGGCTTCTAGCAAAGCACCGTGCCTACCCAATTCTCCATAAATAATCTTTTAAGGAATATGTAATCTATGTCAGACATAGTATTGCGTATAGCGATCCAGTATCGGATGTCTCATGCTAGGCCTGGGGCTGGAATTATGTTTGCCCCGTACGAAGCATATATCAGATCTCTGGTAACTAGTCTCTATAATCGGATAAGCATGACCTAGTAATATTATCCCGATGACTGCAGTACATAAGATTACTAGTTTCGTATCCTACGTGATCATCATCTCCATATGACTGGAGTGCTACTTCCATCTTGACATCACACCCAATAGACTACGATTCTCAATATACCTAGAAGAGGCGTACACAAAACCTATTAAAGCCCTGGACGACCAAAACTAAAGTATATTGATTGTCGCAAGTATTAGCGATGCAAGTCTCAGGTTAAGACCAAATACACCTACCCTGATTCGGAATCCCATAGACACATAGTCATACTACCAATGAGATTCCGAGGGGTCTATCCAGAGCAAAGCTATTTCCGTACCATCGGTAAACACAACCTCCTATCACACTTGCATAAGTATCCAATACTTAAATATATGAGAACTATGTCGTTATGCTCCCACAACGCGCACAAGTGCAATAATAGTCTATTTCGCATTATCGATGTTCAGTCTCGATAATACTACGACTAGGGATATTTAATGATTAAACCTTAGTGGATTAATATTGTCTCATATCTTATTAATCCAGAACTAATCATATGGACTTTTATCATTTATATATCCCGGTAATCCAATTACGAATGATAAAAGAGAAATTTCCTTTATCACATAGTTAATTTGTACAACAACACCATATTCTGTACACATAGTGATGCTATGGGTCATAATTGTCCAACACAAATAAAGGTAAAAACTGGACTTGACATTTTGATTTTGGAGATTGGAAACTTGAAATGGCGAATTTCGGAAATTCCAACTTTGCGCAATTGTCGTATTTTGGCAATAACGTTTTACTCCGATATCGGATTGAGGTGATTCAAGTTCCAAATTAAAGAAGACTCAACGATCTACAACTTTGAAGCTCATAATAATTTCGAATTCTGAAGTTTCTAGGACCGAAATTGATAAAACATTCGTAAGTGTGTTATGTGTAATTATTTAAGTCATTTTCAAAATAAAAAAATAATGAAAAATAAAAATTGTCAAACTTCCACCAAACATGCTTGCATGTTTGGTGGAGGATTTTGTGCCGTGTTTGGTCCCATGTTTGGTGCCATGTTTGGTGGAGCAGTTGGTGGAGAAATTGGTGGAAGCCTTTAGATTTGCCTATAATTACCAAGCTAAACTTTGTAAATTTTTCATGCTTTCTATTGAGGAATTTCTCCATGAAAACCTAAAGGAAAGTGTCTTGTATATTTATTTAAGTTTTCTTGTATTTTTTTTATTTAATTAATAAAAGTTTGTGTGATTTCATTTACAGCAAAAGCAGGTAATCTCATTCTGCTAGGGTGAAAATGTGAGACTTTTAATATAATAAAGTAGATTAATCTCCCTTATTTTAATTAAAATTTAGATTAATTAGTTACCGCATATATGGCCGGTTTAGGTGACAACCTTATTTATCGCCTATATGGTCAATTTTATATTTCAGACGTAGTTTCCGCCTATATAGTCGGTTTAGGTAATAACCTTGTTACCGCCTATATGGTCGGTTGGATTTAATTGAGACAAATGGAATTACCACCTTTATGGTCTGAATAAATATAATTAATTAATCGGTAAACATTGAAAATAAGAGAGATTTCTAATTTTGAAGTATTAAAAGTGGATCCTCTAACCCCATCATTTTCTTTCATTATTGTAATTTTACTTTTATTTATCTCCAAGTTATTTTTTTATGATGTTTTGTTTATTTAAGTGTTTAGTAATTCTAAGTATGTTTTGTAACTAAACATATTATCTTGGGTTGTGATGAATTCCAATATCACCGGTTTATAAGGGATTATTTCATTTCTTGGGTAATATAAAGGTTTATTTATTAAGTCTTAAGCTTAATGCTTCTTGTTAATTGGCCATTAATAAGATTGATGTGGTAAACTTAAAATAAAATTGACGAATGAATTTTAGGTTTCAGCCTTAGACTTAGTAGCCCACGATCTTCCTTAAGGATAGATAACCCTTAATAGATTTTCTTCCAGGATAGACATATACCTGTCGGGCGGGGGTAGCCACAGTTGGAACTTAATCTTAATGAATTCAGGTAACTTGGTTAACATAGACATATGATTAATTGGGTTACACTGGGTATTTACATCTGACCATCGACAGAGGCTTTCGCATAATTTCGTGTTCCAAGTTAGTAAACTAATATATTGCACAAACATGAGATAACCACTTCATCTTTAAAAGATATTGGAAGGATTCACAACCCTAGATATTTTAATAATATTGAACTTTCCTTTAATTTACATTCGTTGGACTATAGTAATCATTATAATTAATAGTACCTAAATCCTTGATTAAATACTTAGACTATTAAAATCAAGATAAAATTGAAAGATTGACATTTAAAACATAATCTTAGGGAAAATGTATTTAAATGGTTTAATTTTCAAATTGGGAATAAATTTCAGGATGGTCCTGGAAACTAATAAGTTACTTTATTTGATAAAATAACATATTAGGCCTAAGCCCGGAGTTAAGCAAATAATAGAACATAATCTTTGGAAGATTTATGTGATGATAACTTTAATGCTTAATCCAATTTAGCTTGTCGCAGTAGACTCCTTAATTTCTTTGTCAGAACTAAGGGTTAGATCCTTAAAGTATGATAAAGAAATTGAAGGATCTTCATAAATCTATACTTAGATTTTAGAAGTACTAAATTGCAATAAATAACTTTTGGAGAGTTACTGGCTATTCTCAATGAGTCAAAGCCAAAGTTTGCAATATGGCAAGTAGCGCAAGTCGCACCTTACTTCGATATTCTAGTCAGCCGAGGCTAGGCCAAAGGCTTCTGGAATATGGAAAATGGCAAAGGCAAAATCATTATATACTTCTAGGAAGATAAATGACATATCCAAAAATGTTTGCCTAAATTGTGGCAAACGGGATCGCGGAAGCGTGACTGCCGTTTGGATAAGGCAGACATGAAGGAATTGAAGACGGTGCAAGGCTCCGACTTCAAATATGTTTTTCATAAATATGTTCACTACTAGTATTAAAATTGGATTTTAGATAATTAGTGTGGTACATAAATATATATACTGATATTCAGAATCTGCTATGAGCATGATACTGACTTCAGTTGAGATTAATCTGCGAATTGGAAACAGGACGAAAGTCGCTGTTTTAACCGTAGATACCTAAATTTAGGAACTACCTTCGGGTGTGTACTTAAATTAGGAAACTGTTATAATGTAACTAGTTTGACTAGAAACATTATCTCTATATCAGTGTTTAATCCGTTGCGGATTTACCTTTATATTCTAGAACACTAAAGTGTTTTATTATATAAAGATGATATTGAGATAAACACATTTGATGTGAAATAACAACATTTATATTTTGAATATAAATAAATCTCAAACATATAACATGACAAACTAATAGCTCAAACTAATTTGATCAGAAGAGACTAATTGTGGCATTGTTGTCTGGGACAGAATTAAACAAGACTCGTATATCCACACTTTCAAAGAGTGGGTACTAGGACAAATTTGATCCCATTTAAATAAAGTCTACGAATCTAGTTTATTGGGTAAAGTGCCTAAAATACTATTTACTTGGTAAAAATGCGAATGCCACTAATCTGTTAGCCCTAGTTCATAGTGAAGCAAGTGGGCCCATGTATAGAGGTGGATATGAATATTTCGTGACCTTTACGGATGTGGCATCGCGTTATGGTTATGTGTTTCTTTTGAAACACAAATCGGAAACTTTTAAAGTTTCGACACGAAATAGACAAAAAGATGGGCTAAAGTATTATACCGTCACAGTTAGACCATGATGAAAATACATAAGCAATAAGTTTCTTATATACTTGAAATATTATAGTATTCTTTCAATGAGGACTCCTCTCGGAACACGTCAATTTGACGATGTGTCCAAACAGTGACTAACCGAATTATGTTAGACATGATAAGGCTAATCATGAGTCGCTCTGAGCTACCATTTCCTTCAACGGATAAGTATAAACAGTGCAGAACTTTTTTTGAATAAGGTTCCATAAAAATATTTCATATTAGATATGAACAGGAAAGAAACCGGGTTTCTCATTCCTGAAAATTTCGGAATGCTGGGCATATGTTTGGATGATACCAAACTAAAACCCAAATTGGATAAGTGCCAATTGTAGGTTATCCTAGGGATACCAAAGTATAATACTTATACAACTCACAAGAGAACAATGTAATTATTGCTCGCCATGCGGTTTTCCTAAGAGGAATACCGATATGCAGTGGTAAGTGGGAGGATAGTAAAACTCGATGAAAATCGGAGTAATACTATTCATGGCACCGAATCTTAATGGAACACAAATAGTTCATCAAGGATGAAACTATACCAGTAACCTTTGAATACACAAGAACCACGCAAGTCGGAGAGAATCAGAAAACAACCTGGGGTATTGGTTTCTGATCTCATCTCATAAAGATGTTAATCTTATTGAGGTATACCAACTGACTACGTATGAGGAAGTGATACAAGGTATCAACTCCCTATTATGACAAAGTGTCATGAGTCCGAAATGGATTCAATGTATACCAACTATGTTTAGACACTAGTTGATGTACCGCAAGGCATTGTGCCTATTGGTACTATAAGTCTTCAAGGAAGACATACATGGATGGCAACATACCAACGTATAAAGCTAGGCTTTTAGCGAAAAGGTATCGTTATCAACATTGTGTTGATTACAACGAAACTTTTTACCTGTTGCCACGGTAAATCCATTTGGATAATGCTTGCTAATGCTGCATATTTCATTTATGAAATATGTCAGTTGAACGGTAAAATCACTTTCCTTAAAATGAAACCTTTTTGAGGATGTTTACAACATCCTGTCGGTTTTGTCGTAACATAACTAGCAAACAAGGTTTGCAGGTTATTCGATCCATGTTTGGATTAAAGCAAGCATAGGTTCTTGGAATTATCGTTTTGATGTAATCATAATAGTATATGATTTAATTCAAAATGTAAATGATTCTTGTGTATATAAGGAGGTTAGTGGGAGCGCACTGACAGTGGCTGTCCTATAAATAATGATAATATGTCATTTCTTGGAAATGATATTCCCATAAAAATAATCGGTGAAAGCTTGGCTTTCGAGAAAACTCTCCGAGAACTCGTACATTGAAAAATGTACGCGACTTGGTGTCTCACACACTTTGAGCATATGGAGTCACAAACAGGCTAATCCAAGTGATAGTCACTGGATTGATATTAAGAACATCCATTAGTATCTTAGAGAACTAAGGATGCTGTTTTATACTATGGAGATGGATAACTTGAAGTGACTGGGATCACTGTAGCAAGTTTCATAACCGATAAAAATGACTATAAGTCGCAAACGGTACTATAAAGTTTGAATAACGGTATAGTGAGCTGGAAATCTTCCAAGCAAGATACTGTTACCGAATAAATAACAAATGTGGGTTATTGCTGCAGCTGAGGCAGCAAATAGAAGCCATTTGGGTCGATAATAAATCTAATTAGATTAGATATAGTTCTATTAGCAGCTGAGCTAGGCTACAACACAGGCTAAAGAATTAATGGTCTCATCAACGATCCAGATATATACTTCGATATTCATCTGATTCGTTCGGATCATACATCGTGGCGATGTGATGATCGAATAAATCGCATCTGATGATAATCATGCAAATTCGCTGACGAAAGTCTTTTCTCGGTAGATTGAGCGAACTGTACATAGTTCGGGTGTAAGACACTCGAGTGACTGGCTATAGGCCAAGTGGGAGATTGTTGGACAATTATGACCCATAGCGTCACTATTTGTACAGATCATGGTGTTGTTGTACAAATTAACTATGTGACAAAGGAGATTGATCTCTTATCATTTGTGATTAGATCACCAAGATGTATAAATGACAGGAGGTCCCTATGATTTGTTCCTAGATTGAGATGATATGAAATAGTATCAATCCACGAAGGATAAATCATTAAATATCCCTAGTCAGAGTATTATCGAGATTGGACATCGATAATGCGTAAAAGACTAGTCTTACACTTGTGCGCGTTGTGAGGGCATAACGACATAGTTCTCATATATTTGGGTATAGGATACTCATGCAAGTGTGATAGGAGGTTGTGTTTTACCGATGGTACGGGAAACAGCTTCGTCCGAAATCAGGGTAGGTGTATTTGGTCTTAACCTGAGACTTGCACCGCTAATACTTGCGACAATCAATATACTTTGGTTTTGGTCGTTCAGGGCTTTAAAAAAGTTCTGTGTGTGCCTTTGCTGGGTATATTGAGAATCGTAGTGTGTTGGGTGTGATGTCAAGACAGAAGTATCACTCCAGTCATAGTGGAGATGATGTCACGTAGGATACGGTACTAGTACTCTTAAGTACTGTAGTCATCGGGATATTATGACTAGGTCATGTATATCCGATTATAGAGACTAGTTACCAGACTTCCGACATGTGCTTCGTACGGGGCAGACATAATTCCAGCCCCAGGCCTAGCACGTGACATCCGATACTGGATCGAAATACGCAATACTACGTATACTACGCCTGATAAAATCACTATATTCCTGTAAGGATATTTATGGAGAATTGGGTAGGCATGGCGCTTTGCTAGAAGCCAACCTTGTCTTGTAAATCGGTATAAACGTAGTATGAGGTACTTACGTGTTCGGATAGTCCGATGACCGAATTTACTGCCAACATATCCGGGGATCTCATGGGTCGCTTCCCAAAGATTCACCGATGACGTATGACTCGCACTTTTATTAATCTGGGATTAGTTAGATGAGAGAGAAAATTAACCTGAGATTAATTACAGAGATATTTTATCTGGGATAAAATATCATTTAAAAAGAGATAACGATTAATTTGGAATTAATCGATAAAATAATATATTCGATATATTATACGAAATTGGATTTTGACGCGGAATCGAAATTAGATTTTAATTCGGGCGAACGAATTAATTTAGAATTAATTCATAAGCGACGTGAATAGTGATTCCGCTAGGCATAATCATTTAATTACGTCGCAACGGAAAATTCGTTAATTTGGAATTAGCGAACCCGTGCCCGTGAGTGTTTGCGAGCGCATTCGCATTTCGAATGCAAGTGCGGCACGTAAGTCACATCAAGCGTCAAATCGCTAGTCGCATCAAGCGTCAAATCATTAGTCACTTTGAGTGATGTGACAACTTGTCACTTGATTGATTGAGTGCTGTGACTTGATGGGAGTGGTTGGCAAGCTTTAAATGCCATTTGTCTTTTTGGAAAAGAAATTGGTAAATCATTTAATTGATTTTGGAAAATTAATTAAATGTGTATTAGATACACTTTTGGCAACCAACACACATAGAACACTCTCTCTCTTTCCTCTTCATCTTTCACGCCCAATGGGCTTCTTTTTTCTCTTCACTTGTTTAGCTCAGAACCGTGAGCTAGGAGGTAGAAATAGATAGATTTTGTGGCAAAATCAAAGGTGCTAGCACACTCCGGAGTCGTCCGTAGGTGATAGGGAAACCCACCCGTGTTCATGGAATCATTTAACACAAAGCTTGGAGCTTGATGAAGGACATCAATGGCCGAATTTTTGAAGCTCAAAAACCAGTGGACTACCGAGCATCATGAGGAGTTCAAAGGGCTTAAAAAGTTTTCGTTGTCCACCGCATCGTCTCAACCGATCATTGTGAGTATTCCACAACTCCTTGAATGTATTCACTTTGTATTTTCATTGCTTGAAATGATCTTGGGATGCTTAGACAATTCCAACAACGAGACAGTAGCATTGACGAAAGAATGAAGCGCCATCATTCAGAGGAAACTTCTCCCAAAGTTGAAAGATCCTGGCAGTTTCACTATTCCTTGCACCATTGGAGAACATTACATCAGTAAAGCTTTATGTGATTTAAGTGCTAGTGTTAATTTGATGCCTTTTTCAATTTACAGGAAACTGCAAATTGGAGAAGCAATGCCCACCTCAGTCTTTCTGCAACTTGCTGATCGAACGCTCGCATTTCTGAGAGGAGTAGTTGAAGATGTGCTGGTCAAAGTCGAAAAACTCATTCTCCCAGCATATTTCATTATCCTTGACATGGAAGAAGACAAAAATGTTCTTATCATCATGGGGAGACCATTCTTGGCTACAGGTCGAACTGTTATTGCTGTGCAAAAAGGAGAACTAACCATGAAAGTACATGACCAAGAAGTTACTTTCAATATTTTCAAAGCCATGAAATTCTCGAGCGATGAAAAGGAAGAGGAATGTTTCAGAATTGATGTTGAGGATAGTATCATCCAGGATATTGATGCAATGCCACTTCCAACGGATAAACTTGAAGCTTGCATCACCAACATGACTAATAGCGAGCCAGATGCTGAAATAATGGAATGCATCAACTATCTTGACAAACCATTTCACTTCAAATCGACACAACAAGTGGAAAGTCTGGAACTACCAAAGAAAGAGCGAATCAAACCCTCAATTGAAGAACCACCGCAGCTGGAGTTAAAGCTACTTCTGAGCCATGTAAGGTATACATTATTAGGAAACTCTTCTGAATTACCTGTGATTATTTCTTCTTCGCTAACATTGGAACATGAAGTAAAATTGTTGAGAGTGTTGGGAGAACACAAGAAAGTCATTGGCTAGACTATAGCAAACATTCGAGGCATTAGTCCATCATTTTGCATGCATAAAATTCTGATGAAGGACGAGTACAAACATACCGTGGAGCATCAACGGAGACTAAATCCAATCATAGAGGAGGTCGTAAAGAAATAAATTATCAAATGGTTGGATGTTGGCATCATATACCCCATCTCTGACAGCACTTGCATGAGTCCTATGCAGTGTGTGCCAAAGAAATGAGGAATTATTGTAGTCATAAATGAAAAGAATGAGCTGATTTCAACAAGAACGGTGACTGGATGGAGAGTATGCATGAACTACAGGAAGCTGAACAAAGCAACAAGGAAAAATCATTCCCCGTTACCATTAATTGACCAGTTGCTAGACAGATTGGCGGGACATGAATTCTATTATTTTCTGGACGGATACTCAGGATACAATCAGATAGCCATCGCTCTAGAAGATCAAGAGAAAACTAATTTTACATGTCCGTATGGTACTTTTGCTTTCCGCAGGATGCCATTTGGACTGTGAAATATTCCTGACACATTTCAACGTTGCATGATGGCCATCTTCTCAGACATGGTGGAATAAAGTATGGATGTTTTCATGGATGATTTCTCTGTGTTTGGAGATTCTTTCGACCAATGCTTGCAAAATCTGGAACAAGTGATACAAAGATGCGAAGATACCAACCTGGTACTCAACTGGAAGAAATGCCACTTCATGGTGCATGAAGGCATTGTTCTGGGACATTGGATCTCACAAAACAGAATCGAGGTAGATAAAGCAATGATAGAGACAATTGAAAAACTACCTCCACCAACATCTGTTAAAGGGATTCGAAGTTTTCTCGGACATGTAGGCTTTTACAGAAAATTTATCAAAGACTTCTCAAAGATTGCTAAACCTCTTTGCAATCTTCTGGAGAAAGATGTGCCTTTCAACTTCACCAAAGAATGCCACGAAGCTTTTGAGATCTTAAAACAGAAGTTGGTCTTTGCTCCCATCATAGTAGCACCAGACTGGACCATTCCATTTGAGGTGATGTGCGATGTTAGTGATTTTGCAGTAGGTGCAGTTTTGGGACAACGCAAAGCAAAAATTTTCCATACCCTTTACTATTATAGCAGAACTCTGAAGGAAGCTCAACTCAACTACACAACCACTGAAAAGGAATTGCTCGCAGTTGTGTTTGCTTTTGATAAATTCTGCTCATATCTGCTAGGTCTCAAAGTGGTGATCTACACAGATCATCCAGCAATTAAATACCTGATCGCGAAGAAATACTCTAAGCCTAGATTGATCCATTGGGTACTTTTACTGTAAGAATTTGACGTGGAGATCCGAGACAGGAAAGGGACAGAAAACCAAGTGGCAGAATACTTATCAAAGATCGAGAATGGAGAAACAGCTGGCAATGAACTGACAATCAAAGAAAATTTTCCAGATGAACAGTTGTTGGCCGGGAATGCAACACCAACCTCACCATAGTAAATCAAAGGACATAGCCTGTCATGCAGGAGTTCGTAGTACACTCAAGATTAAGATCGAATCCATATATGACCATCTATTAGATAAAATGAATTTCTTCGGTTAATGGATATTAAAAGAAATTCATATTTATCTGAGTCAAGTTCTATATGATCTCACATACAAGGTGCCTTCATTCCCATGTCACTATATGAACGAAAAGAAAGACAATAATTAAGTCTCGGGAATCTAACTTTAAAAGACCATGTTTGCCAATTTATAAGAAAATTGTATGGGAAGCTTGTCTCTGACGCATAGATGTCATTCAAGCCGTTACTACATGTACATATTATTATCTCTTTGTCTTCAACTAATAATTATGATTTATTTTGTTATTTTCTTTTATTTTCTTCGACAGGATCCAAACTTTTTGACTTTCATGATTTATTTTACTGTTTAGCTAATATTTGTCATCTAGCAAGTAATAGTGCTATTATTACTCACCCTTTTTCAGGTTCTATAAATTCAGCTCATCATTGCACTCTTGTAGACATCCAGATTTGAGAAAGAAATATTAAAAAAAAAAATGGAAGCAACTTTAAGAAGACGAGTTGTAAACATCTGTGTGTTTTACGATACTAGCTCTGGTTCTAAACCAGAATTCGCTGAGGCAGCACATGAATTAGGTAGACTCATGGATGAGAGGAATATGCACTTAGTATATGGCGGTGGCAATCTTGGACTAATATGATATGTTTCAAGGGCTGTACAGGAAGGAGGTAGTCAGGTTTTGGGAATCAACCCAAAACCTTTGGCAGAGGTGAATCTTATAGGACCATCAAACGGAGATGAATGCATCGTGCCAGGTATGTCTGAACGACTTGTTGAAATGATTAATCGTGCTGATGCTTTTATTACTTTTCCAGGTAGCTTGGGCACAATGGAGTAAATTTTTACAGTGCTATTTTGGGCGAACTTGAACATACACCAGAAACCAATTGGACTATTTAACGTTGATGGATTTTATGACTTTCTTTGTGTGTTTATTGATGATGCCTGGAGAAATGAGTTCCTTTCAAAACTTGTAAAAGATATCATCTTCACTGTCAGAACATCCCATGATTTAATTGACCAACTTTTAGCCTTTGAACAAAAAATTGACCCTATCATTTCCAAGATAAACTGGTCCGATAATGATCATGGTAAGAAACGTTGGATAAATCTGGATCTTAACCTTTAGTTGTCTTTTTAGATGTAGAATTACACGCTAACCATGTACTATTTTCTAAACTCTTCTTCTTCTTTTTAGACAGTGGGGACAATGTCTCAATTAGGTTTGGGGGAGGGGACTAGTGTCTAGTTTTTATTTTTTTTAAGTGTTCTTTTTGCTTGGTTTTTAGTCAAAAAAATAAATAAATTTTTTTTTAAAAAAAATGTGTTATGTTTTTAATTTGACTAACCAGGTGGAAATTGGGTTTTGAGATAGCTGTATAAGTTAATTTTTGTTTATTTCCTTTTTAATTATTTAAATTTGTGAATTCTCTATAATACTGACTAAATTATATCTTCATATGCTCAGTTGACAGGTATTATCAACATGCATGGTAACATACGGTCATGAGTTGTAAGTAAAAATTTTGTAATATTCAGTGCTCTAGTTTATTGGAGGAAGCATCTAAAAGCGATGAAATAAAAAAGAAAAAAGAAAACATGTGTATATAAATAATTAACAATGTTTTTACTTAGTAACCGGGCGTCTTGCCTCAGTAAGCAGAGATTGTTCGCGTCAAACGGTAAAAGTTTGAGTTAATAATAATAAATTTTCTACTTAGTAATCGGAAGTCTTGCCTCAGTAAGCAGAGATTGTTCGCGTCAAATTGTAGAACCTTTTGAAGGGGTTTTATGACGGAAATCCGGTAACGCAGCGGAATAGGGGAAAATCAAAATTTTCCGATTTCAAAACTTTTTCTCGAATTAATCAAATAAACTTATTTATTTAATTATCCAATTATCAAATTCTGATTTACACAAGAGATCAAATCTCTTGGTAATTACCGAATTGCCCCAAAACTTTGTAAATTGATTATTTTAGCCCAAAAATTATCAAATATAGTTTTGGATGATTCTAAATCATTTCTAAAATATTTCCAACACATATAATGCATCAAAATCATATTTCACAAAAATCCCCAAATTTTCTCAAATTGCCGTGACTACCCAAAACTTTCAAGTAATTGCATTTTGGTCCCTTTTGTTCAAAACATGCCAAGATCAAATCCAATCAACCCAAAAATTTACATGCATCATATGCATACCATAATACATCACATATATGAAAATCCCCAAATTTGGAGTGGGTTATGAACCCTAATTTTTCAATTTTACCAAATTGTTCAATTTCACCAAATTAACAAAATCCAACACTTTAATCCATTCAATACTTCACCAAACAAGCCTCACCACTTTGAAATAACTCTAGAAAAATTCTAGGTCACCAAAGAGTGGCTTACTAACTCTAGAATGATAACTTTGATTTTGAAAGAATCAAAAGTAAGCTTTTAAACCATTTAAAGCTCACTTACATGCATCAATCTTTCATACAAGTTCACAAACTATAAGAGTAGAAAGATCATCAAAGTAATACAAAATGATGCTAAGCTTGATAGAAATAATTTTCATGTTGAAGGTTTTGAAGAAATACTTACTAAAATCAAGTTTTTCCAAGTGTTATTCCTTTTTCCTTCAACCTTTGCTCTCTACTTCTTTTGTGTTTTGTTTTGTGTATTTGAAAATTATGAAACCCTAAAAAATGAAACAAAAAATTTATACCCCTCCCATTAGGCCTGGCCGAATTTGTGGTATAAGAAAATATCATGATATTTTCAATTTGCTTCATTAATTAAAGCTTTATCAACTTGTTTTGTTTCATCATTACAACTTTAATGATTTTCAAATAAGTCAACAAAGGCATCTCAAGCCATTAAACAAAATATCACAACTTAGGATATTTATATTTTTAATCAATTTAATTATTTAACAATTAAATAATGAAATAATTATTTAAATACAAATATATTAAATATATGTATTATATTTACATTAAATATTCAAATACATATATATTTATGATATAAGTCAAATATCTCAATTTGACAATTAATTAATGTGTATTTGATAAAATGTATCATTAAATGCAAATACACAAAAATTATGAAATGACTATTGGGACCCTTCATATGTAATTTACGTTTAACCTTTAAACGACATAGAAATAATCAATATTATTTATAATTGTTGCCCTAGTGTTCTACGAGTATATTTCATTAGTGAGACTCTCTAGATTCAGGCATATCCGTCACAAAATCCAATTTCGTGCCATAATTTACCCACCCGCAAATTATGACGACCACAAATAAACTCGCTGAATCATACAGGTCGAGGTCATGGCATATGTATAATTCCTCCGTCACAGGTATCCAGATATATCCCAGAGATATAGATGTAAACGTCAAATCTCTATAGGGACTGTCCCATCGACGTCTCTATTACCAATCTAAAAAAGAACATTTAGAACTGACTTCTAAAATGCACCACGGGCCCATGGTTTTTATCTGATTGCTAATCATATATGGACTACCTATGCTCTGTACATAGAACTGACGGATCCTATCTCGATACACACAGGACACCCTGAGGATCTATCTACACCCAACTAACAGGCAGAGGTCTGGTCTTAATAGATCGGTGACGTGACTGCCATCTAAGTGTAGAAGATGTCTCATGTGCCCACAGTGGCATCTCAAGTCTAAGAATCACAAATGCTACTCAACCCAAAAAGATTCTTATTGACGTTGGTGTACCATCCATTAAGAATCTTCGGTGAGTCGTTCAATGTTTATTCGCTATAAACACATACACGTCTATACGAGTCTCCAAGACTGATGGTTCATTGGGAAACCATTGGAATCATATAGTCCAGTATACGACATCTACCAGTCTCAACGGGTTTACATTACTGAACAAATAGTGTAAACCTTGACCAGGAACTGTCTGAGAATGACAACGTCATGATACAACTCAATGTCAGTTGCGACGCTTTTGCAACAGTATCATGACTAGTCATTCTAAGGTCATTATGTCTTTACCATATTAATATATATATATATATATATATAATATTATAGAAACTGCATATATTATTCATAATAATAATAACATTTTACAGAAGTATTCTCAAAGAAATACAATCGGGAATTGGCGCTCTGAGCACCAACCTATTGTTGGGTTTCTATTAAGTCCCAAGGATCATTTTCAAGCAAGAAACATATATGTGAATACTCGTAAAAGCATGGCGAAATCATACTTACAACGATCGACTTTTGCGACGCGAGGAACAACAAAACTTCAAGCTTTTCTCCTCCAAGGCTCACGGCAGTGGCAGTTTTGGGCTCCTCCAAATTTCAGCCATGGATGATCCATCAAGCTCCAAGCTTTGGTTGATGATTCCATGCTCACGGGTGCGGTTCCCTATCACCTTCGCAAGACTCCAAAAGCGTGCTAGAACTCCGGAAATTTTGCCGCAAAATTTCATTTGCTTCTCCTCTTCATTCTCGGTGAAACCAGAATTTGGAAGAAGAAAAACAGCCCCTTTGGGCGAGAGAGAAGGAAGAAGAAATAGAAGAGAAAGTGTTGTGTTGGTTGTTGGATTTGTGTATCTAATACACTTAATGAATTTCAAAAATTCATTTTTCATTTATTTGCTTTCCAAAAGTCAAAGGTAATAAAGCCTACAACCACTACATCAACTATTCACATCACAAGGACTACACATCACATCACTCAAAGTGACAAGTGATTTGACGCTTGATGTGACTAGCGATTTGACGCTTGACGTGACTTGTGGGCCACACTTAAATTCACAATGCGAGTGCGCCCGCAAACACTCTCGTGCTCGGGTTCGCTAATTCCAAATTAACGAATTTTCCGTTGCGACGTAATTAAATAATTATGCCTAGTAAAATCACTATTCACGTCGCTTACGAATTAATTCTAAATTAACTCGTTCGCCCAAATTAAAATCTAATTTTAATTCCGCGTTGAAATCCAATTTCATTTAATATATCGAATATATTAATTTTATCGATTAATTCCAAATTAATCGTTCTCTCTCTTTAAATGATATTTTATCCCAGATAAAATATCTCCATAATTAATCCAGATTAATTTTCTCTCTCATCTAATTAATCCCATATTAATAAAGTGCGAGTCATACGTCATCGGTGAATCTTCGGATTAATAAAGGTATAAGTCATATAATTAATAAACTTAATTTTATTTAGAAATTATATACATTGTATTTTTGCATGAGCCCGAAGACAAGCCTCGTATGGAGGCACTACCTGAAAAGTTACGGAAGTTGCGAAAGCGAATGTCGGAAGGAAGGAAAACCTCCAAAATTATCACCTCATCGGATTCGGACTCACTAGCCAACCTCATATTCACTCAGTCAGATTCTGCTTCAAACCATAGCCTTAGACAAGCCCTTGCACCCTTCAACTTCGGCCCATCCACACGGCCAAAAGCCCATGCAACCACCATACACGCCCAAGGACCATGAACCCATGCACACGCCCAAAGCCCATGCAATCCATATAAATCCCCTCATCAACACTTTCCAGTTTAATAAAGATTTGAAATCCCATGCAATCCACATGCCAAAATCCCCTCATCAACACTTTCCAATTTAACAAGATTTGAAATCCCATCCCCACCAAATTAACAAGATTTGAAATCACCTATTCACCAAATTTATAAGATCCTTTCCCAAAATAAATTTTCAAAATAAACATGATTTGTTTCCTTATTTAGAGAACCCTCCAAATCATTATAAAAGAGAGACCAAATCATCAAAGTGGAGGGGCTCTTCTTCTTCCTCGTCTTCTGAGCTTTGGACGACAATACACACAAAATAAAACCCTAGAGGCCTATTCTCTTATTCCAACAAACACACAAAAAAACCAGAAAAAAAAATCAAACAAAAAAACAACAAGCCATCACCAAACAACCAACCATCGAAACCAAAAAACAACCAGCAGCCTACCATCGAGAAACAAAGCAAAAAAAAACTGAAACAAACCAGCAGCCCACCACCGAGAAACACAGCAAAAAACTGAAACAAACCAGCAGTCCATCACCGAGAAAAAAAGTAAAACAAACTAGTAAAAATAACCAACCAAACAACTAAAACAGCAACCACAAACCATTAAAAATAGCAGCCCAAAATAACTGAAAACAACAGCCAAGAAACAACCGAAAATAAGAACCACAAATCACCAAAAACAACAGCCCAAAATCACCGAAAATAGTAGCAAAAAACAACCAAAATAGCATCCCAAAATCACAAAAAACAGCAGCCAAAACAACCAAAAACAGCAGCAAAAAATAACGAAAAACATCAGCCGAAAAAACAACCAAAAATAGAAAACAGTGCAACCACCAAACCAGTAAAACAACAATAAAAAACAACAATCAGAAACAAAAAACAGCAACCAGAAATAGCGAACCAGCAGCCACAAATAGCGAACCAGCGAATCAAGCTTCGATCCTTCCGGCAACGGCCTAACGCACTTCCGAGAAAGTAACTTGAAAGGTAAGACCTGAGGGCACCCTTACCCTATTTATTTTTATAGTTCTGGACGCTGCATGCCTGGCTGGATGTGAAATATGTCCAGTCGGGTATGCAAAGTCCTACATCAAAGACGGCCAAATTTCTGGTCACATTATTTTTTTCTTTGACATTTCGTTATTTATCTTTTTTATTTATTTATTCACTTTCATCGTTATTTTATTATTCCGCATTTAGTTTGTTATTTATCTTTTTATCTATTTATTGTTACTTTATTATTTCGCCTTTTATTTTATTTGTTCATGTTGGTGATTATCCGCATATGCATTATTATATTATTTCATGTCTATTTTTATTTATATTGCATTAATGTTTATGTGTGTTATTATCCCTTGCGGTATATCAGATGGAAACCCATACGTAAATTCCGTAGCCGAATTCGAATGGATGGTAGTGCGGTTTGTACTTGGGAAATATTCATACATACGTGATTAACCCCCATTTTGTTTGCTATTTATTTATTAACGTTTTTCCCACTTTTGATTGATTTTCGTTATTGCATCTCGTACTTCATAACTTAATATGCTTTTGGAATCGTGTTATTGTGATTATTATTTTCTTGGGTATGTTATTACATTTTTATTCGCTTTTATGCATAAATTGCATTAACACTTGGCTATACCATTGTGTGAACCCGTCCATTATACTGGCATAAGTAAGGGATCATTCTAAACCCAACGGTTTGAGGTCTTCCCTTGCGGGGGGTGAGTGCAGCCTTAAATCTTTTCCCAGTTCACACTAGGTGGCGACTCCTTTATTCTCCAGTTTAATCCCTCGTGGGCTACTCCGTACTCTCTACAGGCTGCGAGTCCAACAGTGTTGTGGTCACCGAACATCATAGGCATAGCATTAAACCCCACTTCGCTCCTACAGAAATCAATTTAAAATAAATTAAATTAAAATTATAAATAAAAGAAGAGAAAAATCAAAACGTTTTAATTAAGAAAGAACAAGATGAGATAAATTCTAAAGTCTGATTTCATCTAGCTATCCTTTATATAATTGTTATGCAAATTAATCATTACTTAATTTCTTAGTTTATAAGCCAAAAATCCTAAATTATTCTACTCCCTCTTCCAAGTGCTGAGTGAAAATATTATTAGTTACCGATTTCGATATCCCTATAAAAATCTAGTAATTAACAATTCATTACGCTATGTGATACTTTGTTAACGACTTCAAATGAACTATGGACCTCCCGAACTCTATAAATTCCTAGGTTATATTTTCTAGATCCTATTCAAAATCCCATCTCCCAAGTGATAGATTCTAAATATGAAATCACCTAATTTGTGGCAGTAAACCAGAAGCATTAGACAAAAGAAAATATATATAAACTGATTTAAACCTTCATAATAATTAATTGGCAATCAAACACATAGGTTCAAGCATATGCAACATCATCCTCTAGAGTATGAAAATTAGTTCATGAATAAATAAAAGAATAATGAAAACGGAGTAAAGAACATATTTAACATCATAAGAGTTTGAAGAAAGAAACTAGAAGATAAAACCCAGAATTGAATCCCTTCGTCTTCGGACGTCACCACTTTCATCTTCTCTTGTTCCTCTTTAATTCCCTCATTGGATCTCTAAATTATGTGTTTAGATCTCTCTTATTGTGTCTCTTTGCCTCCCACAGGGTTTTGGACGCACTATATATTTATCGAAAAGTTTAGGGAGTCCTTTTGAGTGTAGAAAATGGATTTCCTAGTCTGAAAATCATTCGGGGAGTCGCAATGCCAGCTTCTCTAGTAGACATGTGTTCTTCATGGCTTGTGATGGTGTCGCGATGCCAAAAGTGGCATCGTGATGCCAGCTTCTCTGCCAGGATGTCTTATTTTTACGTATTTTCTTCATGCTTGCTTCCTTTGTATCATTAAGCTTCCAAAACATCTCCATTTGCCCCAAGATCCATGCTCTAATGCTTCTTATCAATAAAACACAAAACAAACTACAAAAGACGAAAAATGACATGAAACCTAAAAATATAATAAACTAAGAATGTATGAATAAGTTGGTATAAATCACACTTATCAATTTCAGATTGCCTATGTCAGGTTCAGTTAGTCATGAATCATGCATAACAGTTTTTCAGAATGCGTTTTCAGATTTTATTTTTTTCATGTATCGTTTCATAAATGATTTATGAAACTCAGCTTAAGTTTTAGAAAATGATTTTTTAAGCAACTCATAAGATATTTTAGAAAATGATTTCTATTAGTATATATATAGTTTTAAAACCACCAGTTTAGTGCCATCCCCTCATCTTTAGCGTATCGGGTTCGCTCAGATAGTTTATGGGGCACTGATCACCCCCACAGGCTCAACAGTTCAGTATTCAACTTAGCTTCCCCTGCCTACGTGGTGCTAGCTCCCTCTAGGTAGGTTTCAATTTCCCCTAGGCCACTATGTTTATTATTTTTTCAACTTACGTATACTATTTCATGAGATTTAGTTTGCAGCCACGTTCATGGATTTCATCTCATGTTTACGACTTCATGCATAAGTTATATA
>SKCR01035628.1:0-50348 GCA_019454045.1 Zanthoxylum bungeanum | reverse complement strand
AAATGCACTCTGCTGTTTCTTTGTTGGTGGACTACTTGCTGGGAAAACAAGCCTTTTTCGGCAATACTTCTTCTGAGCTAATTTCCTAATTACATATTCATGACCAAACAAAAGTATTTTCCTGAAAACGGTTGCAAGAACTTATGTTATTGTACTTTATCCGAAATCATTTCCTCATTAAATTCAGTAAATATTACTATATGGTGAAATTAAGATTAGGTTCTGACCCTTATACACTATGAGGGAATATGTGTAATCTTGCAGAAATAAAAATCTAACTACAATAATTTAAGATAAGTCATAATTATTATTTATATGATTAAAAGGATACACCCTTACTACTAATCAATAGCCACAATCCTAATCTATGTAATAATGAACAAGCTGAAAATAACAAAGCAATAAACTCAATCACCACAAAAATTTGTTGACGAAGTGAAAAATTCTTAATAGAGAAAAACCACTCCGGTATAGGTTACCACACAAATTCACCATATAGAGAAAACTTAAAGTGATGGTTATGTAGCCTATGACAAAAACTTTGCCGACTCAAATACCTATATTGTAATAACCCGAATAACTCATCGAGCCCGCATCAAGCAACCTTCTTCAGAACCTCTGAAGTCTCTGAGTGAATCAAATTCGCAAACTCATAATGTCGAAACTCCGACTACCAATCTCCACCTTATAACTTTGAAGGTTTAGGGTATTGGCTAAGATTGTGTTTGTGTTGATGATTATCAAAGGAGAACTCACCAAAAGAAAGAATACATGAGATTCAATCAGACAATAGGAAAAAAAAATATAGAGGCTCTATATTTTGTGTTTCCAACCCTGAGTAAAATGACTAAGGCTTTCTTTACATAGATAAAGTTTCCGAGTCTCCAAAAACCTTCAAAAAATGCGTGGGCGTTCGAACGCCAGTCAAACGTGTGACGAACACGCATTGTTATGCAAACCACGTTCGAACGTGCCAACGAACGCAACTCGAACGTGAAGACACCAGAAAGTTTTGTTCGAACTATGGGACAAACGCCACTAGAAGGTTTCGTTCGAACACTTAGACGAATGTGACACGAACGTGAGCCATTCGAACGCCGTGTCGTGCCATCCAATCATCTCCAAGACCCATCACAACTCAAACGTGTGACGAACACACATTGTAATGCAAACCACGTTCGAACGTGCCAACGAACGCAACTCGAACGTGAAGACACCGGAAAGTTTTGTTCGAACTATGGGACGAACGCCGCTTGAACACGAAGCCACTGGAAGGTTTCGTTCGAACACTTAGACGAATGTGACATGAACGTGAGCCATTCGAACGCCGTGTCGTGCCATCCAATTATCTCCAATTCTTCAAGACCCATCTCAACTCAAACCTGTGACGAACACACATTGTTATGCAAACCACGTTCGAACATGCCAACGAACGCAACTCGAACGTGAAGACACCGGAAAGTTTTGTTCAAACTATGGGACGAACGCTGCTTGAACACGAAGCCACTGGAAGGTTTCGTTCGAACACTTAGACGAATGTGACACGAACGTGAGCCGTTCGAACGCCGTGTCGTGCCGTCCAATCATCTCCAATTCTTCAAGACCCATCACAACTCAATTTGACATATTTTGTTACAGAATTTATCATCCAAAACTAGACCCAACATATACGTCTCTCTTTATGTTTTATATTTATGTCAATTTAAATATTCGTTAACATCGCTTGACATGTAACAATACCATATGCTTTCATTTTCTCACCGAAGTACTTGGTGGTCTACATTGCAGACTCGAACTATTTTAGTCGTGTTTCTCTCATCTTTTATTCTATCAATACTACACCCATTTTCTTCTCAAGTATTTCATTTTCAACTATGTCTCTCATAATCCACCTACATATTCATCTAAGCATTCTCCACTCTTTTGGGTTCCTTCATACTCTTAATTCCATGATTTCCCCTCTTCAAACTGCTTTAATCTGATGAACGGAAAGCTATACCATCAAGTGTCTTGATTATAATCCACTGAAATATTTACTAATAGGGTGGTTTCGACAATGATGGAGTAGCAACAGCTAACATCTTGGAGGCTACAAGCCGAGGACCGTACTACTTGTTTGTATAGACAAGAACTGCCGACGGATATGAAAGCGGCAAGCATCAGCTAATTACTGCCACAGTTAAAGATGGCAAGCTTTACTTGCATCTGCCAGGCTCAAGCTGGAGACACGGGGTGGTTTAAGGGAGCAAGAAAGTTTCTGGAGAGCGCTGCCAGTTCTTTCAGTGTTGCTCGACACATTTAATCAATTTTTTTTATGTACTTGATATATGATGTTTATTTTTGAATTGTCTCGGTCCTTTTTACAAGATTCTGAGTTTCTAATCAAGGGAGTTGGCTGGAAAGAGCTTGTGGATATTCGATTATTTTATGGCATACTCTCGTATCTTTGCTAATTCTCTCCTGCAATTCTAACATGCTGATCTGAGCTTTGTACTATTTTTTTTAATATATAAATTATGCTTAGCACAATTCAGCCAAGTACTAGATAAAGATTTGCATGAGAAAAATAAATTGAGATTAAGAGATTTTAATGAGAGTGCAGATTTATTATGAGAATGATAATTAACCTATCACAAGCTTGTTTTTGTATTGAATGTCTGGCTTGAAATGTAAATGAAGTATTAACAGAAAAGCAATGGTCAAGGAATTACGAGATGAAGAATTTGCTGTTTTGGGTTTCAAGTTCCTCCATTGCAGTAGTGGACGCCATTGCTGTGACAATCCTTACCCTTCACATTAAGAGCTTTCAAGCCCCATATCCGAATAGTACGATCATCACTGGCTGATGCCAACATGTGAGGATTCGCGGGGTTCCAGCTCACACAGTTAACCGCTCCAGAATGACCAGGTAATGCCTCAATGAGGTCGCCTGAGGCTCTATGCCATATATAAACCTATACAAAACAAAAGTGATATCCCAATTACTGCCCTTGGAAAGATGACATAGATTCAGGCACCATGAAAAGAATCAAAGATCATATACTGCTGTTTATATCTTCTTCTTTCATGAAGTCAGATTTCATGTTAAGTCATAAAAGTCATTGTCAGCACTGTATAACCAGATTAATCAATTGACTGTAAGTAGCAAATACTAAGGCAATCGAACCTAAAAGTAGAACAAAAATACATACCTGTGAATCCTCACTCCCACTGGCAATAAAAGCTTGCTCAAACCCACCAAAACAAGACCTAATAACAAAACGAGTGCGTTTATGACCTTTGTACTTGGCAACCAGCTTGACTTCACCCTCTATGTTCCAAAGGTGGATTTCTTGGTTCAGAAGATTCACCAGCAGGAATTTGTTATCTTTAGATAATGAGAATGATGTTATTGTTTGATCCTCTTTGATATACCTCTCAACTTTTGCTACCCTGTCAAGTAATAGTATGGCAGATTCTTTACACATAGTTATAATCTGCTTTCCGTCACTCGTTACTTCCAAATCAGAAATCTTTAAAGTTCGTTGGCCTTTCCAACACTCTAGCTCTTTCCCATCTAATTCCCACATGCAGATACTCTTATCATTACCACCAGAAAAGATCCATTTCCCATCTGGATGCCACCCACAAGAAACCAGGCCAAGACCAGCTCTTTCATAAACATGGAGACAATTGCCAGAAGAAACATCCCAGCGCCTGATAGCCTCCTCTGCTCCACAAGTAAGAAGCTGTTGGTCATCAGAGCTCCATGAAACACAAGAGACAGGTTTCTGGTGACCAGATAATTTATGCTTTAATGTCACTACACCATTGAGATTGACCTACAAACGTCAATTACAGATAATAAGATTAATTTGCATATTACAGTTTAGAAACAAGAGAATATGAGAGGCATGGCCCAATACTTCTGACCCAGAAACATTCACAGCTGCATATAATGAGAGGGATATAGCTAATTATAGACTTATAGTGCACTGGGAGGCCTATATATATAATATGTACAAAAATGACTCAAATCTTCAGGAGTTTAAAATTTGAACCCCTAGCTGGATAATAACTTCGACTCCTACCATACCAAAAAGAAAATAAACTGGTCTCCTAGCATACCTAACAGAAATAAATTGGAGTAGCATGAGATTCTAAAAGTAGACCAGGCTAAGACTTTTTGCCCAAACATCATCTTTACCCAACAGAAAATTGATATCAAGTTTTGGGAAAACATCATCATCTACATAAGTATAGTTTTGGGAAAACATCATCATCTACATAAGTATCCAAACAGATAGCTTTACTCTGCGTTTTAGGTTTTAAAAATCCTTAATAGGCTTTCTCTTGACAAAATTAAGAATCAAAAAACAAATAAAAGTTTAATCTTTCATAAAGAGTTTCTCTAAACCCTTCTCCCCAATTTTCCTCTATAGTCTCTCCTCGTTCTTGAATATCCTTCTATTCTCCTATTCAATTGGCAAAAAAGACTCAGTTCTCTGACTCTTTCTAATATTTTATTTTTCCTTGCTCCTTTCAGGGATTCAAGCAAAAGCATTGAAAAATTCCTCATTGTGTACTTTCTTCTCCTCCTAACATGATCAAATATCTTCTCTTTCTTTGTCATAGTATCATGTCCATATCTTTAATCCGAAAATTTGTGTATTCTAAGGATGACAGGAGATATTAAAACACTCGACATGTTTACCCCAACAAAAACATTGTAGATAAACCTGGCATTTTAATTGCAGTTATAAAGTGAATATTATTACAAATTATAGAAGTTTATTGATTAAGAATGTTACAGTCAAGACTTCGTGTTATCAAAGTTATAACCAATTCAAAATTTTTGAGTTGAATAAAAATTTTAATAAAATAACATGAAATGCAAACACAGCTCCACACATTATAATAACTCTAATGACAATGTATGTTATGCATGATATCTTTTAACCAAGTTCATCTTCCAATGTCAAAATGAATAAACACCCAAATGTTAAATTTCGCCCTGACAGAGAGTAATGTTAAGGTCCTTTCAAAGCATAGATTAAGAAGAAAGAAAAAAAGAGTATAACAACACATCACAATAATTCATATGCGATACTATGGAAAATTTATTCAAATCCAATTTCATAGGGTAAACAAAGGAGATAATATATAAGCAAGAAGAGGAAAGAAAAGAAACAGAAACCAACATTCAAAGGAAACAATCTTACCTCCCATATGATTGTTGATCGGTCGCTGGATGATGAAGCTAAGTATTTCCCATTGTGTGAAAATTGCAAGAACCAAACTTCATCAGTGTGACCTTGTAATATCTGTTGCAATTAAATGACGAAACATTAAATCCTAGTAATAAAACTAAAATTTTCAATAGTCATTGCTATTGACAGCACTTAGTCTACTTGAAGGGAAAAAAATTGCAGAAGCATGAACAGATTTCACTACATATTTCCAGCTTTGATGACAGTAACCCTCACGCCAGAAACTGATTCTAGTATTCACTATTATTGCTCCATGATTCCAAGTCCATTCCTTTATATGTCCAGAAAAGTAACAGGTGCCAATCCATGTCATGAAAGCTTTAACCAGTAACCCAAGCTAGAACTTAATTCTAAATAATTAGTTTATACTTATTTGGAAGCTATATGTTTCCCACATCACAAGTGAAAAATGATAGTTCTGCATACCGAATAGAGTTCATCAAACAGAGAAGAAATCAATGAGAAGAAGATGGTAGATAACCAATAATGTAATATTTATTTGGGTTGCTGATATCAAGAAAAAATTGCAACTAGCACAGAAATTTTTGTTTTAAGATCCTAGGCTAAACAATCAATCTATAAGCTCTTATGAAACTTTAGCCGTTAATCACTGCAAAGCAAGATCTAACCTGTAATGTTTGAGAAGGAATTTGATCTCTTCCACACTGATGATCAGTGTACAATGACATATCCCTGTCCAAGGAATTATGAAACATGCAGGCCTCTCGTTGCAATACAAGGGCCTGTTCAACTAAATGTTCCAACCTTCTTTCAGGTATCATAATCGTTGGGGGAAGCAGTTTCTGCAATTCCTCCAGCAGCTTTGGCCGAGACTTTGCCCTCACAATATCTCTTTTTGGAGAACCAACTAATATACACTTCGAAGGAGAAACAATACAAGAAGAAAGTTCCCGGACTCTACTATTGTTGATACAAAGAGGTGCAATCTCAGTCCTCAATGTCCTCAAAGCATCCATGACTTTCTCAGCACCCAGAAGTTCAAAAAACTTCTGCTCTAATATCAGGAGAGAAGCTGATTTAATAACATTTTCATCTACTAGACCAATCTTAGACAATGTGGCCACGCTTTCATCCCAATGGCCATCAATAATTTGCTGCATAAACAGATTTACCACAGAAGAGTGCAAGCATATCCCCGACTCTTCCTCTAGACGAGCACTACTCTTTGTATAACCAAGAGAATATAGAGCCTTGGCAATAATTCGGACAAACTCTGCTCTTTTAATAACTCCAGTAGGACCAATGATGTCTTCATCCTCTTCAGATGGTAGGGGTCGAGCCATCAAGTCTCTTGAAGACCCAGCTACAGGCTCTCTAAAAGCGGAACCGTTGGAAAGCCCTCTCAGTTCTACAGAGGATAGTTTCACGCGCTTTGAGGCTGGTTCATCATCCTCTACACCTCCCATGAAATGCGCACCTCAGCCCATATATATTCAAAATGGCAGCAAAACAAAAGGATAGGATACTTAAAGTGCTTCCAATGAATCACGATAAATAATTTCCTGCACAACATACTAGAGTTTCAAAAGTTGGATGTACGATATCTGATCAAAAACCACAAAAATACCAATCTCATCATGATCATGCAAGATTCTAATTACAAATAGATTTAAAATCACTGCTACGTGTTGACTTTTTACAGCAACTTGGATTGCTATCTTTTCTTAACAGAGAACTATAATCATCAGGTTATAAATCCCCATCCTTTCCCTCTTTTCTCTCAGTAATCTTCAAAGTTTATCAGTTGAAAAGAAATATTGCCAACAGTGTAATTAATTCCACCAGGTTTTTATTAAAATAAAAATGATAGATTCAACTATAATGGGGCAGTGGGGCTCAAATCTTTAATCACATCCATAAACTTACTTGTACCAATCACCACATATTCATTTATGTGGCTTTAAATAAAAGATATGAAGCAGAATCTCAGAGTAAACTTCTATCTTTCTAGAATTGCATTTCTTTCACGAAGCTTGCTCATCAGGGTAACTCTAATATTATAGTTCAACTTTTCAGCTTCAATATTAAATTTACGGCATATGTAAATTGGAATTTTCCCAAGGCAACTCCATTCCTTGTACTCTCTCACAGCTCATGCTTGCATTATCATTGGGGTTCATCAGTTGGAAATTAACAATGATTGTACAGAGATCCAGGTTGCTGACATGCTAGAGAAGCCAAGTCTCTCAACAACTTAACTAGGCGCCAGGGTTGTAACAAAATGTAAAAGGATAAAACAATGAGGGCAACAAGAAAATAAGATTAACTAAAAGTTGGAAGAAACCAATATTGTAACTTGTAACTTTGTAAGCCATCAGTACATACTTGGGAAGGAGAGCCCTATCTCATTTAACAATATGCTAATGTGGCCAAAAAACTGGGATGTTATGTTCAGATGTCATGTAACCCATATAAAGGGTATTCCCGTAGTATTACAATGCATTTCATCAAGACATTCAATCAAATTTTCAAAGTACACGTCACGAACTAAAATAGTGAAGTCTGATCAAGCAGAATCCAAAAATACTTCTGCCTCAAATTCTATATAGAGATTGTATATTACCATTACCTTTTAGGGGGTCGAAAACTGCTGTCGGATTTTGGTAATTTGGTATTTCCTTCACCTGATGACCCAATAAACGAAAAATAAAACAGAGAATTGAAATCCCTCTTAATACAAAGTGGAAATCATTATCCACGTGCTTATGCATCCAACTTCCAACAGGCAAAACAATTCATCTCATAATACCACTTTACATTGTTATCCATATTCACTGAACCGTCTCTGCAGTATTCCATCTATCAGATAGACAGAACTATAATGCTCATCCACTGGTTCCAAAATAACATAAAAATGTAAATCTACTATTACTATGGCCATTAGCCATATTTTGAACTCTAGTTAAATTTCAACGATAACCCTTGTTTCCTTCCTAAAAGAAGTCGAATAGGAGTTCTATATAACTTCAATGCTGTTCATTTTAATTATTTTCTTCAAATAACAGCAATAAGTTTTGTATAACTTTGAAGTTATACATGAATTCCTATAATCCACACCATATGTATATTGAAAGCTGGATTTTGCAGTTTGATTTGATTAGACATCCATCCTTTTAAGCGAATCGCCAATCAATTTGACATTTGGATTCAACATCCCTTGGGACAGAAGGAAACAAATATCTTCACGAAAAATCAATTAGAACAGCCATGCCATTCAAATTCTTAATGTTCTCTGAGACTGTGACTGCAGTTCTGGAAAGTGAACTCTAACAAGTTCAGAATTGGGATGCCCGAATACCATGTCAATTTATCTAAACCAAGTACTAAACTAGAAGCCAAAAATCATTTCAATCAATTAGAACAGCCATGCCATTCAAATTCAAGACGAGTAACTAGCCCACAGTCATACACGGTGCTTAGGAAGTATAAGAAAGGAAATTCAATCCTCATCAGAACAATCAAATAATCTATGAATCCCAGAACAAACAGTCAAAACCAATAACATGAAATCTGGTCTAGATACTGACAAAAATAAATGCCAAAAGCAATCCACAACAAAACAATAACAACATGATAAGAAAAACATAATCAGCCATAAATAGAGTGACAATTAACCACCAAAACAGAAAAATCTGAAATACCCAGAAAGCGAAATTGGGAAGGGAGCCGATTCAGATCAGATGAAAACAAGCCCAACACAGGAACCGATTGGGAATCCAAAAATCAGGAGTAGATGTTAAAACATTGAAGCAAACAGAAGCAAACAGATACAACATATCTTAATCGTCTCCACATTAAAAGTAGTTTATAGGCAAGCAAATAATGGAATCAACCCAATAAAAGAATCAGGTTAATGGTCAAAAGGGAAACTTGTACACATGAAGAAATTCAAGTAAAAGGGTTTGGTTTACCTCTTTATAATAAATGGGAGGAAACCAACTCAACAAGGGGTTATGTAGAGAGAGAGAGAAGAGAGAAAAATGGGTTTGTTTACGGGCCTTGTGCTTGGGCTTGGAAAAAACTCACATCTTTTGGGAGCTTCTAGGCCATGTTTTTTTTTTTTTTTTTTTTTTTTTTTTTTGAGTAATGATATTTAATTTTTAACCCTCATTTTGTGGGGGGGCGACTATAGATATTGTTTTTTTATATGGTTCGATAATGAGTCTCCTATAGGGACACCACATGAAAGTTTGGGGATTGTAGGGTTTAAATACTGGAGAAGAACTATCTACATCCGACTGGATATAAACCATCACATCCAGCAGGACATAACCATCATATATGGCCAGACATAGCCTAATTCAGGCCGGATATGTGTCGTATTTTCGGATTTGCAGAAGAATTCGATCTCTCTTTCCTTTTAACCATCTTCCATAAAACACAAACCTTTTCCTCGTCAACAAACTTCCATAAACACATATATTTTTCCTTCTTAACCAATTGTCTTCTTAATCACTTTTCCTAACTATCTCTTTCCTTAACAAGAGAGATCTTTTCCTTAAGTTAGCCATATACACCATTTATAAAAAGGAACGTCTTTACCAGTAAAAGAGATTTTTGGCCTTGATCAATCAATACACATACACATACACAGAGAAACAAAAGTAGTCAGAAGTATACCTGCAAATAAACAACCAGCAAACAGTAAACCATAAATCTCTCTCCATTAGATAAATCCAACAATCAACCAAGACTCTTAAATGTGTTCTCGGAGCCAAATTACACCTAAGGTAAGACTTGAGGGCCCTTAAACTTTAATTTTTGCATTTACTGTTTTGACACAATATATCCGACCTGACATCTTGTATGTTCGACCGGACATACATCTGTCATAAAGTAATTTCGGTCGTATTAACTGGCTACATCCGTCCGCATACTTGTTTCCCTGTGGTATATAGGATGGAAACTCATATGTAAATTCCATAGTCGATTCCGAATGGATGATAACGGTATACATTTGGGATACAATTCCATATACCACTTGGAAACAATTATGCGTGTCTCCTTTACTGCTTTCTCATTATTATTATCATGTGATTATTCAGTTTGTTTATCATTGTCTTACCATCACATTTATACATGATTATGCACCTTATGAATACTGGTTTCAAGCATGCCATGAGATATCCCTGTTATTTATTGCATGGTTCTATGTTCTGGGCGTTCCGGGCATTCTGGTTTACGCAGTAAATTTGACCAGACATCCATTATGTCCAACTATATATATAATGTTAATGTATATCCGGCTAGACCCCAGATATGTCAGGTCGAGTTTGTTTTATCCTTTATTGTTTCCGTTATTATTGCTTTCATGAATGCATGGCTACTGCATGAAATATAGACTGCTTTTATATGATGTATGCATTATAAGACTTGTGGATCCTCTTTTGAACTTTAGTATTATATTGGTATTAGTAAGAGACCATTTCGAACCCAAATGAATTAAGGTCGGACCTTGCAAGGGATGTAGTACGACTTAAATCATTCTCAGTATTTCATACTTGATGGCGACTCCATTATTCTTTGATTCCCCATGTGAGACTATGTACTCTCTACGAGCTGCGAGCTCAACAATGTTGTAGTCGCTGACGTCATAAACATAGCGGGAAATCATGCTTCGCTCCTACAGATGGAGACTCCATTAGAGATAGAGAATCTACCTCGAAAAAATACCTTGTATTATCCATGGGAAGACTGAGATGAACCATGTCTTCATTATTTTTGCATACTTTTTTAAACCTTGATGGCATCATGTATCAAGAAATCCCTTTCACTCAAAATGTGGATTGGTATGTGATGATAACCACCACTTTTTAGCATGTACCCTTGGGTATACAAAAGGTGCGTCCACTTGGTTGATTAAACCTATGAGTGGGGAATCCAAGTTGTGGGCAACCCTTCGCTGATAAGAGCTTAAACCATACCCTTATGAGCCCACTTAAAGCCGTAGTAGTTGATTATCCTATAAGCCTCTCAAATTCTTGTGATTGGGCCATAGCCATTGAAACCATTTAATCTCTTTATCGTGGGACAAAGAACTTGTTGGGCCATTTCATTATAACAAAATTTGTGTTCCACAATAATTTGATTGAATGTTTTGAAATGTCAATGAGCCACCATGTATGACAACTTCGTTGGACTTGGAATATTTAGCTATAATCCAAATATGCCAAGGCATGAGTCTGATGCTCGCACTGATTTTCATTCAAAAAAGGTACGTCATATATTGGCCTATTTGGAGATTTCTAAATATTTCCCTGCCCATCCTTAATTACCATAATTATTAAGGGTCCGATTCATCATTTTTAAACAATGGCACGATCCCCATATTTAAATTAGTCATTTTTTTAATGGGCGGGTCTTTGTCTTTCAACGATGGAATATAATCGAGGTAGCCAAGGTTTACCTTTAGCATAAGAGAGAACGATCTTGTGTATCCTCGGTTGGTATATAAGCGAAGCCTCACCTAGGGCAGATATTACTTATCGCGTGTGTGGAATAAATAAGGTTGGAAGGATGTATGTTGTGTGAACTAACCTTGCATTTCATGAATCTCATGCATACATGCATCATACTAACACTTTGTGAATAAAGCCATCATAGTAGGGCGTTGGTTAGAGAGAAATGAAGACTAGTAAAGAAGCCAATCATAAGCAACACATGAATAGCCAACAATGAAAGTTTCTGAATGGACCAACTTGAAAACACCATAAATAATTTAGCGGAACAACTGCAGACCTTGATCAATGTCATGGCTAATTAAATAGTGACCCAGACGCTGAGGGCTGAGACTAGTGACAAGAGGCATGAGGAGCCCCGAAAATAAGATAATTGAAGATAATCCCATAATAGATGATGAAGATGACATTTCAAAATATGCCATGAGAAAAATGACTAAGACCCAAATCGAGGCCGAGCTACAAAAGTTAAAGGAACAAATGTAGTCAGTTACCCAAAAGATAAAGGGTAAACATGAAGACCTCATAGATTTTGTTTGTGTAATGGCTTTTGAAGAACAGTTCCCCGCCGAGTTTAAGATGTCTGATATGACTAAGTTCGATGGGAGCGGAGACCCCTAAAGTACACATTCGCCAATATGTGTCCATGTTGAGTGCCTTGGCCTGTCTGAACACCAGTTCTAAAATCTATGTTGGATGTTTGTTCGCTCAAAAGAGCACTAGTGGTATGATACCACAATCTGGAAAGAAAGTAAAGGATCATTAGAGAGACTTGAATGAAGCTTTCCTTAGTCAGTACGTCAAATATATGGAGATAGATGTGTCACTCTGTGTGTGGGAACACAGAAGCTGGGCGACGCACGCTGTCCTAGGCTCGCGGCCTAGTGGAGTACGGAGTAGCCACGGGGGACTAAACCGGAGAATAATGGAGTCGCCACCCGGTGTGAACCGGGAAAATGAGATTTAAGGCCGCACTCACCCCTCGCAAGGGAAGACCTCAAACCGTTGAGTTCGGAATGGTCCCTTACTTATGTCACTTGTAATGAAAGGATTTATGTGATAATTTAATCAAGCTTAAGTAACACTTATTTCCAAGAGTATCATGCTTCTAAATCCAAATGCGCAAAAATAAAATTTACACCTAAATTTACATACATTTCACATCTAAGATTGCATGCTTGAAAACACATCAAAGTAGCAACGAACATACAACTTTATTGGCATATCATGTTCAAGAAAACACCAGCATACATACTAACCATACAAGCATACATATGGGCACTTTTCCAAGTGGTACGTGGAATTGTATCCCAAATACAGACCGCACTACCGTCCATTCGGAATCGGCTACAGAATTTACGTCTGGATTTCCATCCGATATACCACAAGGAATAATACTCAAATGTCATCATGGAATAAGTATATGAATTGCAATACATTAAACACATTGTATTCATACATGTGGGGATAGCTATTAGGAAAATTATGCGTGAAATCTAATGAAGAGGACTCAGTTCAGTGGGTGCGCGTTCGCGTAGCGTTTGAAAACGCGTTCGAACGGTAAATAGAAGGTTCGCGTTCGTGTAGCGTTCGAGAACGCGTTCGAACAGAACCAGACCTTATGCATGCAACACAAAGAAAGTGCGTGTGCGTTCACGTAGCGTTTGATAATGCGTTCGAACGGTAAACAGAAGGTTCGCGTTCGTATAGCGTTCGAGAACGCGTTCGAACAGAACCAGACCTGATGCATTACGAGACTAAGAAAGTGCGTGTGCATTCGCGTAGCGTTCGAGAACACGTTCGAACGATAAACAGAAGGTTTGCGTTCGTGTAGCGTCCGAGAACGCGTTCGAACAGAACCAGACCTGATGCATGCACACAAAGAATAAAGATGAAAATGTCAAGCTCAATATGTCCAATCAAACGTATCTTGCATTCGACCGAACACACATCAACCGGCGCGGCAAAGCATCGTGGTAAAAGGGTTTTAACCCTTCCCCGTAGGGGATCTCACATCACACTTGCTAAGCCCATGCGCTCGATTGAATCATGCATACAAAGAATTAAAAGCAATAATATTAAACATAGTGTGCCCGATTGAACGTATCTTGCATTCAACCGAACACACATCAACCGGGCGCGGTAAAGCATCGTGGTAAAGGATTTTAACCCCTCCAATTAGGGGACCTTTCATCGCACTTACTAAGCCCATGCACTCGATTGAATCATGCATACAAAAATAAAGACAATCATATCAAACTTAGTATGCCCGATTGAACGTATCTCGCATTCAACCGAACACACATCAATCGGTGCGGCAAAGCATCGTGGTGAAGGATTTTACCCCCTCTAATTAGGGGACCTTTTCATTGCACTTACTAAGCCCATGCACTCGATTGTATCATACACAAATAAGCAACATATAGATTTTAAGTAACGAAAAATAGATAAATCAAACCAACATGAATCAAAAGAAGGTGCCGTTTACTCGAGTGGTACGTGGAGTTGTATCCCAAGTACAGACCGCACTACCGTCCATTTGGATTCGGTTACGGAATTTACGTCTGGGTTTCCATCCGATATACCACAAGAGATGACACCATTCCATTCATCCAATACCCACAACACACATCATACACAAACAATATTCAACAAATAGGTAAAACACAGTCAAAATAAATAACAAAAAAATCAAATGAAGATGAGTGTAGGAAGTACCCTCATGTCTAACCTTTTAAGCCGTCTCTCGGACTCGCGTTTAACGAAGATCGGAAGGGGTAACGCTCCGTAACTTTTCTGGTTCACTGGTTTGCCTTTTCCTTCGCTATTCGGCCGCTCAAGCTACTGTTTCGACTCCGTTTTGCTGCTGTTCCTTGCGGTTTCGCTGCCGTTTCCTCTGTATTTCTGCTTACTGTTTAGTGGACTGTTTAGCTACTGTTTTTTTTGCGTTTTTTAGGGGTTTAAGGGCTGTGTTTTTTTCGGTTGTTCAAGGAGGCTTAGGGTGTTTTAACTTTGATGTTACTGTTTTAAGGATTTTAGGGACTGTTTTAAGGTGTTTTTCGGTGAAGTGAGGGTGGAGATCAAGAGAATTGTTTGTGTTGCTTCTTGTTGCTGTATGCGTAAGAGTGCTAGGATTTCTTGGGCATATATGGGCGTGAATGTGTGTGAGATTGGAGAGGAGGGGTGGCTAGGTTAGGGGTGTTTATATAGAGAAGGGCTAGGGCTTCACCTTGTATCACAAGGAAGGGATTTGATTTGGTGTTGAGCAAGGAAAGTCAAAGATTGAGGGGGACAAATTTGGCTAGATTAGGAAGTCAATATCTTTAATTTGTTATGATTGCTTTTAATTAGGCATAACATCTTTTTTAATTTAGTATGTGATTTGTTTAGTTAGGAAGTTAATGTATTTGATTTATCTTTATTAGGTATGATTATATTTTATGTTTATTTAATTGGTAAATGGTTTAATTATTTTATTTAATATTTAATGTTTAATTTAATTAATTGGGATGTGTTTTATGGGCTTGGGGGGCTAAATGGGCTGGGGTGCGAGGCTAGCAGCAAAACCAGAAACACCGACGCCGTTCGAACGCCAATTCAAACGCGGCACGAACGTCCATAATCTGCCTGAAGTTCGAACAAAGTAACGAACGCAGCACTAACGAAGACATTGAACTTGTAAAATGAACATGATGACTTACTTATTCTGAATTTCCCCTTCCGACCTCCGTTTCCCGCAATAGCCTTAGCTAAAAAGGTAGTGCCTCCAACTGAGACTCATCATCGGGTTTCACATGCGAAAATGCAATGCCTACAGTCGCCCCCACTTGATGGGACTTGTGCAGTGTGTGACTTTGAACAATCCTATCAAAGTATGCAATGCATTTTTACTTACCTGGCTCGGGCTGCTGCCTTGAGCTGAGTTGGTACTGCAGCGGACCTCGATCTGGGATGCGTCCCGATAATTGCAACCGACAACGGGGGGTACCTCGACCCTGGGCACCTCGACCCAATACCGCTGACAATAGGGACCTCGCCCTCGAACTGATGATTGTAGTGGGTACCTCGACCTTGGGCACCTCGACCCGGAACTACAACTGACAACGGGGGCACCTCGACCATGGCACCTCGACCAACCAACCCGCTGACTATAGGGACCTCGCCCTCGAACTGATGATATAGTGGGCACCTCGACCTGGGCACCTCGACCCGGAATTACAACAACAACGGGGGCACCTCGACACTGGGCACCTCGACCCAACACCGCTGACTATAGGGACCTCGCCCTCGAACTGATGATGTGTCTCCATACCCGCAGATGGCATGATATGGGCCTCGCCCCCAAGCTGATATGGGCCTCGCCCCTTGGGACTCATCCCAAAAACTGAAATTGCGTTGAAGCTATTTGGCGCATTTCTGCCGCTTTCTCCTTCCTTCGAACATGCGAACACAAACAACAAAAACAAACACGAAGAGAATGCAATGTTACGTGTATGCATGAATGATTTTCTTATTCAGTTGGGTTAGGTCTTCTGCAATTCCCGTTGGTAACTGCTCACTTCTCCCCCTCAGGCAAAGTATTGCTTCAATCTGTCTAATTGATCGGCGGTGAACTCGTTTCCTTCCAAGTCTGATAGCTTCACTGCTACATTTCCCATTACCTTATGTACTATGTAAGGTCCTTCCCAGTTAGGTCTGAATTTTCCTATCGGATCTGTTGTCGACGGCCTCGACTGCTTAAGTACCAAATCACTCTTTCTGATCTGGTATGACGTACTTTCGTGTTGAATGCCCGAGCTAGTCTCTTCTGATACAATGCATGTGATACAAAGACTTCATTCTATTCTCATCCAATAGTGCTAAATGATCAAACCTCTGTGCGGGCCATTCCCGTTCCGGTAATTCTGCCTCTACTAATACCCTCATAGACTGTATTTCCACTTCTACTGGCAATACTGCTTACATTCCATAGACCAAAGAGTAAGGTGTGGCCCCTGTTGCTGTTCGTACTGAGGTTCTATACCCCAATAAAGCAAATGGTAATTTCTCGGCCCATCTCTGCAATTTTCCGTCATTTGGCTAAAATTGTCTTTATATTCTTGTTGGCTGCCTCAACTGCCCCATTTGCCTGCGGCCTGTACGGTGATGACTTGTGGTGGCCTATCCATACCTCTGTAACATTGCCCTTTGTCTCTCCTTGAAACTGAACTCCATTGTCCGTTACTACATGATGCGCCATACCATACCGACAAATGAGGTCCGAGCTATAAAATTCGCCATCTGCTTTGCTGTAACATTATAGAATGATTCGGCTTCCACCCACTTCGAGAAGTAATCTATGCCACTATATATGAAGCGATGCCCTTTGATGCATTCGGTCGAATTTCCCCAATCATATCAATCCCCCATGCTGAGAAAGGGCCACGGCTCTGACAACCCGTGCAATTCTGTGTGCGGAAGTGATTCAAATTACCAGTGCTTGACAGTCATGACAGTGGCTTACCATCTTCGCGCAGTCTGTTTCCATGGTTGACCAATAAAAACCTTGTCTCACTACCTTGCGGGACAGATTCAACCCGTCATGTGCAGACCACATACCTCGGCGTGTATTTCTTCCATTACATGTTGAGCTTCTTCTTTTCTCAAACACTTCAAATGAATACCGTTTGCCTGCCTCTTGTACAGTTCCCCTTTTAAAATCACATACTGGGAAGCTAACTTCTGAATGGCTATTCTGTCTTTTCAGCCGGGCCCTTCCGGAAGTTCACCATGTTCCAGATACCTCTGAATGTCATAATACCAAGGTTACCATCATCAGCTTCAACTTCCAGAATTCCTTCTATCTCATAAACAGGTTTACTTGCTGTTGTCAGTATAACGGTCTCATCACTGACTTTTCTGGATTTTCCCAAGTCGCTGCCAGTGTAGCAATGCATCTGCCATCTGATTCTCTTCTCTGGTAAGTGCTGAACTTACACTCGGGGATGACTTGTGCCAATTTTCTGAGGGTGAAAAGGTAAAGGCTTCAACCGTTCTTCTTTCAATTCCCATTCTCCTCGCATCTGCTGGACTACCACAACATAGAATCTCCGTTAGATTTCCACACTCCGGCCTTCAAGGCTATCAATGTTGTCAAACCAAAAGCACATGCTTCATACTCAGCCATGTTGTTGTCACTCTGAATGTCAACCTCTTGGCCTAAGGAAAAGTCTCCCTCGGGGGTCACTATCACGATCCCGATTCCAGCTCCTTTGTAATTCACTGCTCCGTCAAAATACATCTTCCATCTGAACTGTTATTGCTTGGATTTCTTCATCTGGAAACTCAAACTTTATATGATCCCCCTCAACAGGTTGCAATGCTAGAAACTCTGCTACTGCTCGCCCTTGATCACTTTGGAGGTGAGATACTCATATCAAACTCTGTCAACAATACAACCATTGCCCAACTTTCCCACTAGTGAAGGCACTGAATGAAGATATTTTAGAGGATTCTCTTTGCCACCACCTGGATCTTGTAAGACTGGAAATAATGCCGCAACTTTCTGGAAGCCCATACCACTGCAAGAAAAATCTTCTCAACCTCTCGATATCGAGCCTCATACGGGAGCATCTTCTTACTCAGATAGTAAACTGCATGTTCTACCCCTGTCTCATCTGCCCGTACCATCATAGCCCCCAGTGCTTCTGATTCTATAGCCAAATACAATATCAAAGGTCTGCCCGGTCTCGGAGGTTTCAACACAGGTGGCTTTACCAAGTACTCTCTGATTCTGTCGAAGGCTGTCTGACACTGTTCATTCCATCTCACTGGCTGATCTTTTCTCAACAGTTTGAAGATAGGCTCACATACCGATGTCAACTTGGCAATAAACCGACTGATGTACTGAATCTTCCCAAGAATGCTCTGACTTCTTTTTCTGTCTTCGGTGCAGGCATTTCTGTGATTGCCTGATCTTTTCGGAGTCTACCTCTATTCCGCCCATTCCCACTGTATGACCAAGCAATTTCCCTGATGTCACCCTAAACACATATTCTTGGGTTTAGTCGCAGGTTGTATCTGTCAACTCTCTGAAGAAACCTTTCCAGTGCTTCAATATGCCAACTCTGGTCTCTGATTTCACCATCATGTCATCCACATACACCTCAATCTCTTTGTGCATCAAGTCGTGGAAAAGTGTAGTGGCCATCCGCTGATAAGTAGCCCCCGCATTCTTAAGCCCAAACGACATTACCTGTAACAATAAGCACCCACTCGGTAACAAATGCAGTCTTGTGTTTATCTTCTTCAGTCATGAGAACCTGATTGTAACCTGAAAATCCATCTGCAAATGAATACATAGCAGATAAAACTGCACTATCAACCAGAACATCTATATGCGGCAAAGGAAAATCATCCTTTGGACAAGCTTTGTTGAGATCTCGGTAGTCTACACACATTCTGACCTTCCCATCTTTCTTTGGCACCGGCACTATATTAGCCAACCACTCCGGATATTTTACTACTTCCAGGAACCCCACATCTATCTGTTTCTTAACTTCCTCTCTGACTTTCTCAGCCCATTCCGGTCTCATCCGTCGGAGTTTCTGTTTTACTGGCCTCATATTCGGATAAGTTGGTATTGTGTGCTGGGCAATGTTTCTGTCTACCCCAGGCATGTCCCTCATAGGACCAAGCAAACACTTTGGCATATCTGACCAACACTTCTTCTAGTTTCCCTCTATTCGGGGGGTTACTTCACTTGCAATCAGAATTTCCTTGGGGTTCTCAAGTGTACCCAAGTAAATGCAGTAGTTCTGGCTGAACTGATGTCAAATATGCTTGATTCGTGCAGAGTAAATGGAAAATGACTCAGGTAAGTAAGCAAAAGAAATGTCTTTATTATTGGATAATGCGGAAGTACATTCAAACAAATCAGGAAGGTAAATGTCTCATCATCTATAGACACTTCTTCCTCTGCAATCAGATCTTCCTCAGGTTTTTCGTCCTCTCACAGAGTCAGGCTCTCTAACTTCATCAATTCTTCTTCCAAATCTCTGCTTCCACAGCTTCTTCAGCCAGTGGTTTCTCACCCAACAAATCCTGGAAGATCTCAAATCCAGGCACCACAATCCCATTAACTTCTACAGGTTCAGGCTCCCCTTGATATCCTGAAGCTTTCACGAAGCATTCCATTAGTTTCAGGCCCTTTTTCTTGACCTTCGGCTTTTCTTCATCAGATTTGTACCCCAAACCCTTCCGAGTAGTCTGTCCTCTGAAATCTGGCAATTTTGAACCTTTACTCGGCTCAAACTTCATTTTCTCCATAATCCTAGCCACTCTAAGATCCACCCACTCCTCAAAAGTAGCTGACACCTGAAACCTCGTGAAAGGTTGTATCTCCAAGGCAGCCACGACATTATCTAACTCAGCCCGGATGGTAACAAACTTCTCCCTCATACGGGAACTTGATCATCTGATGCAAAGTGGAAGGTACGCCCCCAAGTTTGTGAAACCAAGGTCTTCCCAACAATAAGGCGAAAGTAGCCGGGATGTCCAGTACTGTGAACTCAACCTCATCTTCAATCGGTCCTACCTTGACCATAGCCACAAAGGTACCCTCAACTCCCTTTTTACTGTCATCATAAGCCTTAATAGTCATACTGGAGGGATCCAAGTCTGTTGCTTTCATACCCAATCTGCCAAGATTTTCAGCGGGCACACATTGATGGACGTACCTCATCCACCATCACACATGAAGTTTTATTGCCCTCACCTCGGCCCTGATAAATAGAGGCCTGTTATGATTTCTCCCCTCCGTCGGGAGTTCATCCTCAGAAAAGGATATCTGCAAAGCTCGTTTCTGAACCGACCCAACAAACATTGCGGGGTTGGCATCTTTCGGTACCACAATCTTACTCAAGGCTCAACCATGGCCTGCCTATGCTCTCGAGACGCACATAACAGTTCCCAGATACTCACTTGTGCTCTAGTCTTCCTCAATTGCCTCAGCAATATATCTCCCTCAGTATTTTCTGCAGTCTCAACCACTTCTCTACCATCTGTCAAAACTTCCTTACCCTTCGCCATATCATTATAAAAACGACCGCTACGTGTCATTCCCCTTAATTCTTCCTCATCACTGCTAGAGAAATCAAGCCAAAAGTTTTTCCCCTGTTCAAATTCATCTTCACTAGTGCTATCCCAGATTCCCAGGCAAAAGGCTTGAGGGTGAAAGGATTTCAGGACAAGGTCTTCTGGGAGGCCATAACTGATCATATAGGCTGGTGGTGGTACGGCACGGTAGTTGGGTAAGGGGTTTCTGTGTGTGTCAGGCTGTTCTGTTTCTGGGTTAGGTATTTTCTTGGAGTCTATCAGACTTTGGATTTCATGGTGGAGTCGGGCCGCAGTTGTCGGTGTCATGGCCCTTTGTTGGTGGTGGAAGTGACAGTAAAGGCTTAGGTTATAATGTGATGGTAGGGGATTGGGTAATGGTTTGGCTTCTAAGGGTTTTAAGAGCCCTTGCCTCTTCAATTTCTCTAGCACCTTGGACATGGGCCTTCCCAAGTTGGAAAATTGTCGGTTCCGGATTGCGGCAATCTCAGCAGAAAGGGCTTTGCTCCCGATGTTCCCCCAATGGGCCTCCTGTTCAGACCATAGAATTTTCTATTCTCGGCCTCTTTTCCTCAATATCCATGACAGTTTCCCTCAACTGCCGAAAGTCTGCAATCATGGAGGTCATCCTCCTCAACTTGCTGTAAATGGAGGGCTTGGTGCCCTTGATAATCATCTTAATCTGATCCTTCTCTGAGGGCCTAGTCTGCATTTTCAATAACTGACCCCTCCACCGGTCCACATACTCCTTAAAAAACTCCCCTCCAATTTCTAAGGGTTTTAAGAGCCCTTGCCTCTTCAATTTCTCTAGCACCTTGGACAGGGGCCTTCCCAAGTTGGAAAATTGTCGGTTCCGGATTGCGGCAATCTCAGCAGAAACGGGCTTTGCTCCCGATGTTCCCCCAATGGGCCTCCTGTTCAGACTATAGAATTTTCTATTCTCGGCCTCTTCTTCCTCAATATCCATGACAGTTTCCCTCAACTGCCGAAAGTCTGCAATCATGGAGGTCATCCTCCTCAACGCTGTAAATGGAGGGCTTGGTGCCCTTGATAATCATCTTAATCTGATCCTTCTCTGAGGGCCTAGTCTGCATTTTCAATAACTGACCCCTCCACCGGTCCACATACTCCTTAAAACTCTCCTCTGCTTTCTGCTTAACATTCTCCAGATCACGGAGTGACAGATCGATCTCTAAGTCAGTGACATACTGCTTTAGGAAAGCATCAGCCAACTCCCTCCAATCTTCCTTCACTTTCTTCTCCAAACTGTGATACCATACCACGGGAGCTCCTTTAAGCGACATTCCAAACATTTTCTGCACCTGGCGCTGAGATAAGCCAACTGAACTCATGACTGATACAAACTGTCGGAAATGCACCATTGGGTCCCCATTCCCGTTAAACTTAGCCATGTCAGGCATCTTGAACTGTGCCGGCAACTGTTCTTCGAAAGTCAGTGTGTCATAATCCAGCAAATCCTCATTCTTACCCCTCATCTTGCGGGTAACCGACTCAACCTGATCCTGAAGTTTCTGTAACTCTGCCTGAGACCCAGATACTCTGCCCGCTGCATACTCTGCCATATCATCATCAAAGGTGGGGGTATCATCCCCCAATCTGTTCGGAGGTTCCTCTTGTCTCACATCCCCAGAACTACCCCCAGCACGAGACCTGGCTATACCAGCCACAGCAGTAGTCAAAGCCTGCAACTGTTCAGTGATCTTGGCGAGACCGTTCTCTAACTGATCCATACGGGACACCTCATTATCGGATTCACTCATACTTGTTCTTTTAGTGAGTCTTGTCCCTTCTCTAACCCAAACGGTATCTATGTTGTCTTTTTGAGACATAGACGGTGTTCACATGATATATGTATGCATGATGTGTACGAGATATACGTAACATATATAACATATTAAATCAATTAAAATTTTCAAACAAATCGGCTCTTTACCATTTTAGAATCTTTCGGGCTAATTGTCACAGGAGTGAACCCATCCCAGTTTAAATGGCCCAACGAGTTCACATCTTATGATAAGGAGCCCAAGTAAACCCAAATGGTAATGTTCCGAACACAAGCACAAAGTGGCCCATCAACACTTAGACGCCTTTGGCCCAACAGTCATGAAATACGTCATTGTCCCAGTTTAAATGGCCCAACAAGCCCATATCCCATGACAAATGGTCCAAATGGATCCAAACGACGATGTTCCCAACACAAGCATAGAAGAGAGATAATGCAAACATAACATAATAATTTTTACATAATGACCATCAACATTTTAGAAGCTTTGGGCTTAATAGTCATACGGTGCGAACTTGCCCCAGTTTAAATGGCTCAGCAAGCCCGCATTTCTGACAATAGTCCAACTGCATCCAAATGAGGATGGTCCACAAGCACATTCTCAAGGAAATAATTGTTACTTTAACCATACAAACCGGTCTATGGGTGGATTTGCAAGAGTATGGACAAAGGACTCTCACCGGCGAAGGATAGGCCATAACTAGCTCTCCCCACTCAAGGGTACAAGCGACCAAGTGAGCACACCTCTTTTTATACACTAAGGTACGTGCCAATGAGCTATGGTGTGTGACAGACTGTCAAATGGATTTCCCGTTGTAGATTCCCCAGAGGGAAGGTGGAGCGAGGCTCACTTAAATACCCAAGCCTCTTAGGCTCTTATCGCTTGGTGTCATGAATAAACAACGAGTCCTCCAAATTAGTCCATCATAAAAGGCTACGAGTAAATGGCTATATAGGTGTCTTCGCAGCTTTTCCTTCTAGAAAGGCAGTGAGTGAAGGAAGACACCAAACCATTACCTAGCCTCAAAGTGCCTTTGATTAAACCCCCACTTTATCCACTATAGACATGGTCAATTAAAACATAAATCCAAAATTACAAGACAATATTTTGGGGCCAATTCTCTATCCCTAGTGGAGTCGCCAGACTGTGGGAACACAGAAGCTGGGCGACGCACGCTGTCCTAGGCTCGCGGCCTAGTCGGGAGTACGGAGTAGCCACGGGGGACTAAACCGGAGAATAATGGAGTCGCCACCCGGTGTGAACGGGGAAATGAGATTTAAGACGCACTCACCCCTCGCAAGGGAATACCTCAAACCGTTGGGTTCGGAATGGTCCCTTACTTATGTCACTTGTAATGAAAGGATTTATGTGATAATTTAATCAAGCTTAAGTAACACTTATTCCAAGAGTATCATGCTTCTAAATCCAAATGCGCAAAAATAAAATTTACACCTAAATTTACATACATTTCACATCTAAGATTGCATGCTTGAAAAAACACATCAAATAGCAACGAACATACAACTTTATTGGCATATCATGTTCAAGAAAACACCATCATACATACTAACCATACAAGCATATATATGGGCACTTTTCCAAGTGGTACGTGGAATTATATCCCAAGTACAGACCGCACTACCGTCCATTCGGAATCGGCTACGGAATTTACGTCTGGGTTTCCATCCGATATACCACAAGGAATAATACTCAAATGTCATCATGGCATAAGTATATGAATTGCAATACATTAAACACATTGTATTCATACATGTGGGGATAACTACTAGGAAAATTATGCGTGAAATCTAATGAAGAGAACTCAGTTCAGTGGGTGCGCATTCGCGTAGCATTTGAAATCGCGTTCGAACCGTAAATAGAAGGTTCGCGTTCGTTTGTAGTGTTTGAGAACGCGTTCGAACAGAACCAGACCTGATGCATGCAACACAAAAAAAGTGCGTGTGCATTCACGTAGCGTTTGATAATGCGTTCGAACGGTAAACAGAAGGTTCGCGTTCGTATAGCGTTCAAGAACGCGTTCGAACGGAACCAGACCTGATGCATTACGAGACTAAGAAAGTGCGTGTGCGTTCGCGTAGCGTTCGAGAACGTGTTCGAACGGTAAACAGAAGGTTGCGTTCGTGTAGCGTCCGAGAACGCGTTCGAACAGAACCAGACCTGATGCATGCAACACAAAGAATAAAGATGACAATGTCAAGCTCAATATGTCCGATCAAACGTATCTTGCATTCGACCGAACACACATCAACCGGCGTGGCAAAACATCGTGGTAAAAGGGTTTTAACCCTTCCCGTAGGGGATCTCACATCACACTTACTAAGACCATGCGCTCGATTGAATCATGCATACAAAGAATTAAAAGCAATAATATTAAACATAGTGTGTCCGATTGAACGTATCTTGCATTCACCGAACACAACATCAACCGGCGCGGCAAAGCACCGTGGTAAAGGATTTTAACCCCTCCAATTAGGGGACCTTTCATCGCACTTACTAAGCCGATACACTCGATTGAATCATGCATACGAAAATAAAGACAATCATATCAAACTTAGTATGCCCGATTGAACGTATCTCGCATTCAACCGAACACACATCAATCGTGCGGCAAAGCATCATGGTGAAGGGTTTTACCACCTCCAATTAGGGGACCTTTTCATTGCACTTACTAAGCCCATGCACTCGATTGTATCATACACAAATAAGCAACATACAGATTTTAAGTAACGAAAAATAGATAAATTAAACCAACATGAAACAAAAGAAGGTGCCGTTTACTCAAGTGGTACGTGGAGTTGTATCCCAAGTACAGACCGCACTACCGTCCATTCGGATTCGGCTACGGAATTTACGTATGGGTTTCCATCCGATATACCACAAGAGATGACACCATTCCATTCATCCAATACCCACAACACACATCATACACAAACAATATTCAACAAATAGGTAAAACACAGTCAAATAAATAAATAAAAAAATCAAATGAAGATGAGTGTGGGAAGTACCCTCAGGTCTAACCTTTTAAGCCGTCTCTCGGACTCGCGTTTCACGAAGATCGGAAGGGGGTAACGCTCCGCAACTTTTCTGGTTCACTGGTTTGCCTTTTCCTTCGCTGTTCGGCCGCTCAAGCTACTATTTCGACTCCATTTTACTGCTGCTTCCTTGCGATTTGCTGCCGTTTCCTCTGTATTTCTGCTTACTATTTTGTGGACTGTTTAGCTACTTTTTTTTGCGTTTTTTTAGGGGTTTAAGGCTGTATTTTTCGGTTGTTCAAGGAGGCTTAGGGTGTAGCTTTTGATGTTACTGTTTTTAAGGATTTTAGGGACTGTTTTTAAGGTGTTTTCGGTGAGTTGGGGTGGAGATCAAGAGAATTGTTTGTGTTGCTTCTTTTTGCTGTATGCGTAAGAGTGCTAGGATTTCTTGGGCATGTATGGGCTTGAATTGTGAGAGATTGGAGAGGAGGGGTGGCTAGGTTAGGGGTTGTTTATATAGAGAAGGGCTAGGGCTTCACCTTGTCTCACAAGGAAGGGATTTGATTTGGTGTTGAGCAAGGAAAGTCAAAGATTGAGGGGGGACAAATTTGGCTAGATTAGGAAGTCAATATCTTTAATTTGTTATGATTGCTTTTAATTAGGCATAACATCTTTTTTAATTTAGTATGTGATTTGTTTAGTTAGGAAGTTAATGTATTTGATTTATCTTTATTAGGTATGATTATATTTTATGTTTTATTTAATTGGTAATGGTTAATTATTTTATTTAATATTTAATGTTTAATTTAATTAAATTGGGATGTTGTTTTATGGGCTTTGGGGGGCTAAATGGGCTGGGGTGCGAGGCTAGCAGCAAAACCAGAAACACCGACGCCGTTCGAACGCCAATTCAAACGCGGCATGAACGTCCGCAATCTGCCTGAAGTTCGAACGAAGTAACGAACGCAGCACTAACAAAGACAGTGAACTTGTAAAATGAACCTGATGACGTACTTATTCTGAATTTCTCCTTCGACCTCCGTTTCCTCCCGCAATATCCTTAGCTAAAAAGGTAGTGCCTCCAACTGAGACTCATTATCGGGTTTCACATGCGAAAATGCAATGCCTACACTGTGACTTGGAGAACACTAAATAAGCCAGACAAGAGCTTTAAGGAGTATATGGACCGTTGGAGAAGCCATCTTTTAAAGATGCAGAAAAGACCCTCAGAAAATGATCAAATCAAAATGATAATCAAAGGGACCAAGCCTTCATCTACATAAACTGAGGAGAATGACCTCCATGATATCCGACTTTCGACAGCTGAAGCAGACTATCATGGACTTGGAAGAAAAAGAGGCGGAGAGCAAGAAGCTCTATAATCAAGGACAATATAATAAGAATAATGGAAGAGTCTTAGGATATGAGGCATCAGAGGTGAATACACTCCAGAAACGACACTTCCCCGACATGGGAAAATCGTTAGATCAAGTACTTGAAGAATTGACAAGGCATAATCTTTTGAAATCGTTAGACCCATAACGGAAATCGATGACTGCGGCAATCCAGCCTACTACTATGCATTCCATCAGTTCACCAGTCATGAGACTGAAATATGTGCTCACCTGAAATATGAGATACAAGACTTGATTGATGCAGGCAAAATACCTAGTCTCGAGGGGTATTGCCTATAGACATGGTTATTTTATTTGCATATTTCATTTCTTATCATGTAATGACTGTCTTTTGATGTTCTATGGTGAAATGAATTTTAATTTGCAAAACTTTCCGTCTCTTAATAAAAGATGAGTGTATCTAAACTCTTAAGATAATTTTAACTTCGAAATCACTAGCAGAATATTATCCACAAAATCGCGCACTAAACTTGCACTTAGAATTGCAAAACACTTAGAAAAAATTTATATTGGAACAACTTGTAGAGATGGTCGAAGAACTTGACATTCATTTGACCCTTTTTCTAAGGCTAAGACTAATGTGACTCTAGGTTAAGGAGATGACACATACAAAAAAAAAAAAAAGTGAAAACAAAAGAAATTGAAGAAAAATGAAGAATAAAAAGAAAATAAAAAAGAGAGAAGAAAAGGAAAAATATGGAGAAAAAGAACGAAAATGGTGAATCCCAAAAAATTTACTTCGCTGTTCAAAATGTTTAGTAACCATAAGTATTGTGAAACCCAAGACTTCTTTTGCGTCAAATGATAATTTGAATATTGAGTATGCAAGCAACTTGAGTTGTGATGAACACTAAAAAATATACATTTAATAAAGAGAGAAAATTGTTTTTATACTTATAGTTTTATTGATCCCCTTAATTTAGCATATTTGAAATAATAATTAAATCTATGTCTTATATATTTTTATTGTGATTTTTATTCCTTATGTAGGTGAGATATACTTTGGATGCATAACTAGAAAAATGGACGTGACATTTGGATTTTGGAGGTCAGAAACTTGAAAGGGCGCAATTTCTTTGGCCACAACTTCTTACTCCGATATCAGATTGAGGTGATTTCAGTTCCAGATGAAAAAAAACTCAAATATCTACAACTTTTCTCTTTATAAGAATTTCTAATTATGAGGTTTTCAAGGTTGAAATTGGTGAAGAAACCAATATGTGTTGCATGTAATTTTAATTATTTGAAAACAAAATAAAAAATAAAAAATAAAAAATAAAATTTGAAATATCACAATCCACCTTTTAGGTGGATTGTGACAAATGTTTGCAAAATGATCAACAAAAATAAAAAATAAAAGTCAAAAAGGAAAAAGAAAAAATAAATTAATAAAAGTTTATTATTTGTATTTGATTTAGAAAGTTGTAATTAATAATTGAGTAATGAGCACTTCTACTATAAATAGATGTGCTCACCTCTCATTTTCTTCATGCTTCTTTCATTTTCTCTCCTGAAGATTTTGTAAGAAGTGTCTTGTGTGTTTTATTTTTCTTGTAATCTTTTTATTTCAGTAATAAAATTATGTAAGTTTTTATTCAAATCATGAGTAGCTAATTCCATTCTGCTCAGATAAATGGTGAAACTCTAAATATGAGAATATAAAATAATCTTACTTATATTATAATATATAAATTTTAATCTGAAAAAATAATATTTAATATTTTCTTATATTTGTGGGTGTCTTGATTCTCTGTATGCAATCAAATCTTGGTTGTCACGGTTAATACTTTACCCAATATTATATGAGAGAGTAATTTAAATCTGGATTAATTATTGACAAACTTTGTTACCGCCTTTATGGATGATTTTATTTATTTGACATAATTGAGTACCTAACTGGACTTGTTATAAATAAATGTTATCACTGCATTTATGGCTGATTTTATATGTTTTGTCACAATTAATTCCTTAAATAAATTAACTGGGTAATAATGACAATTTATATATTATTAAAAATAAAATTTCTCTATATTTGAATATAAAGAGTGGATCCCCTAGCCCCAGCGTTCTAATTTATTGTTACAGTCCAATTCAAAAATTATCCATCACTTCAAACAATTCAGCCTTTTTTGTCACTTGAATTATTATTTTATTTTACTAAATCTATTCCCTATGGATCGACCTCGGACTTACCAGGTTATTTTATTACTTCGATACTCTTACATTTGAGAGTAAAGAACCACTTTGTGAGTGTGTTAAGTTGGTGAAATTGTTGAGTAACCAGAGGCTCACATCACAAATGTACAATCTTTGCATCAAAATGTAATTTGACGACTTAAGGAAGCAGAGGATAAGCCTTACATAAAAAATATATGAAAAAATATGTTGATCATTAATTATGTGTTAGATTACATTGACCAAGGAAAAGATGAAAAGTGAACTAAAGTGTCAACACTAGTCTACATTTAGCGCCAGCATAAACCAATTCGGGTGGAGCGTAATTCTTTATAAAAGAATCATACACACACATGGAAAATAATTCGAAAGGTGAAACCATTGTTGAAATTGAATTTTGAGTTTAGACAATGTTCGTACTTTGAAAAGAGATCGGATTTCAAAGAAATTTTTTTGAGAACATGCGAGGAGTCATTGCATGATAAAATTTGGAAAGTAAGATCAATGATTTGAAAATCTCGAGGGACAACCTAAGATTGAGACAAAATTCGAAAATACCTCCATAGAAGAACATCGCGACTCATGCACCCTCTCAAGCCGATGAACAGACATGCAGTTAGAGATCATTTGCATAAATATATACATTCATATAAGTATTATTTCTTTTGTAGAAATTTTGGACAGGGAAAGCCTCCAAGAAATTGAGCAAGAACACTCAGTTGAAGTTAAAAGTTGAAGCCTCCAAGACACGAAGCATCTGACTATTAGAAGGAAAAGACATGGGAGTGAGGCTCACCTGAATTTAGCAACTAGGGGGCGGGGCACACCTAGATGTACTAGCTGGGGGAGATGCCCGATGCGCAATTAGGATTTGGAACACTAATGAATTTGGAATGATAATAAATTTGGAATTAGAATTGGAAACAGTTTTGGAACGCCAATGAATTTTGAATAGTGACAAATTTGAAATTAGAATTGGATACTGCTTTGGAATGCCAATGGGATTGGAACACTGTCGAAATTAGAATGGCAAATGAATTAGAACGCCAATGGGATTAGACCATTGTCGGAATTAGAATGCCAATGAACTTGGAACACCCATAAATTTAGAAAGCTTAATGGATTTTAGAACACCATTGGACTGTTAGAGTTGGTGCTTCAAGCACCAATCCGAACAATATATTATTCGATATTTTATTATTAGATAATAATATAACAGTATTTTCATTTCAATACTTTATTAATGGTAACTATTATTGCGTTATTTTCTCTCGAAACATGCTGGATGAAATATATATCACTATATATATATATATATATATTTATTTGTATGTTGATTATAATATCAACATTAGAATAGTCATGTGGTGATACTGGATACTGAGTGTGGTCCGTCGTTGGGGATATTATCACTATTATAAACTATTCTTAGTCGTCGGTTTTGGAACACGGTCGAATTCCTATAACCTAGACGACTATCGCTTGTCATATATTGGAATTGGAATTCTAATGGTCAGACACAATGGACCATGAGCAACAGTAGCTCATATAGACATATGGGTATTCATTGGAGTGAATACTGAATGACTCACTGGATTATTCCTTATAGTTGGTAGTGCACGTCATCGTCAATAATAATCTCATCCAGTCGAGTAACATATCTAATCCTCTAACTACATGATAACATTGATTTCATGTGTGATCCTCTACACTTAGATGACATGCATGTCAGAGAATTTTATGGTATGACCGTTGGATGTTCATTGAGGGTGGAACAATGCATTCATTAATCAAGTATGGATCAATATAGGATATGTTTCGGCTTGAATGTGTACTATTAAGGGGTTTAGGTATTCGTCATTTTGAGTCGCGATTCTGAAGACTTTGGCCAAAGCCGATCACTTAGAGTTGATCGTGTATACATCGAAAATGGTGTTTGGATTTGTTATAAAGAATCATGGACTTGTTGACAATATGAAATGTGCGCTTTGGAAACTTGACAGGTAGTTTATGTTTACTACGCACCACTCGGATAGCCTATGACAGAGGGATTGTTTAAACACATGCGACGATCTTAGCTTGTATAATTTGGAAAGATCTTTCGTGTTCTTCGTAATTCGAAGGTGGCCGATTTGCGTACAAATGAGTAGGGGTCAGATGACGAGCATATGCGAACTTAGAGAGTCCCGCAATATGAAGTATACTCATTGAGCACTTGTGAAGCCAAATGTATTTGATAATAAATAATATTTGATATTATAATTATCGATTAAATAATTAAATGTTATTGGATAACATTAATTATTTATTCGACCAATTTTGATTAATTGAATTAATCATATTATTTAATGGTTAAATAAATAATTACATGATATTTATATTTTTATTTAATTAATATATTTTTGGTAGAGAAATATTATTAATTATAATATATTACAAATTTGTGTGCTAGCAAATTGATAATTTACCAACTTGCAAGCTTAATAATAAATATTACACCCATTACTTCATGTGGACAAATAAGATTATGCAAACACTAAAGTTAATATTTTGTTAGACATATATAAACTAAAATTTAAGGCAAAATCTCATAATCCTTCATAAGTAAACTTAAACTAAAATTCGTGGAGAGCTTGCAAGACATGTTGGGGTTGGTGCTCAGAGAGCGAATCTGCATCGTATTTATGTCTGATTCATGAATATGATCAATTCCTTTTTTCCATAATATTACTTATTTATGGTAGCACCTTTTGTTTTTATATACGTATTCGATCTGATTACGATTAGATTAAAACTAAATGTGGTTTAGTGATATGTATATATTAGACAAAGGCCCGATGATATATAATGCAGTATACAGTTACAAAGGTAGTTTGTAATTAACATTGGGAAGTGTCACTGCTAAATGTATATTATCAAATAAAGTTTCTGGTCAAGATTTACTAACACGGGTCAGTTAATTAAATCTGTTGAGATTAGTTTATGTCGTATATCGGGACTTGGTACGATGGTTTATCCCAATGAACCATGAGTTTTGGGAGACTCATTTAGACGTGTAGGTGTTTATAATGGATAAACACTGAACGACTCACCAAAAATTCTTAATGGATCATACACCAACGTTAATAAGAATCTTCTCGGGTTGAGTAACATAGTGGTCCTTCGACTTGAGACACCACTGTGGATGTATGAGACATCCTCCACACTTAGATGGCAGTCATGTCACCGATTTATTTAGATCAGACCTCCGCCTGTTCGTTGGGTGTGGACCGATCCTCAGGATATCATGTGTGTGTCAAGATAGGATCTGTCAGTTCTGTGTACAGAGCATAGGTAGTCCATATGTGATTAGCAATCAGTTAAATCTATGGCCATAATATACTTCAGAAATGAGTTCCGAATGTTATTTATAGATTGCTAATAGAATCGTTGACGTGATTATACCTATAGATATTTGACGTTTATATCTATATCTCTGGGATAATCCGGATACATGTAATGGACGGATTATACGTATGCAATGACCTCGACCTGTTTGATTCAGCTAGTTTATCTGTGGTCGTCATAATTTACGAGTGGGTAAATTATGGACATGAAATTAGATTTTGAGACGGATATACCTGAATATAGAGAGTCTCACTAATGAAATATACTCGAAGAACACTAGGGCAACTTTTATGAATAATGGTGATTATTTATAAATCGTTTAAACGTTAAACGAAAGATGCATGCAAACGGGCCGAACCACCATTTCCTAATTAATGTGTATTTGTATTTAATATATGATATTATTAAATACACATTAATAAATTGTCAAATAAAGGTATTTGACATATATCATTAATATATGTATTTGAGATATTTAAAGTAAATATAATACATATATTTGTGATATTTATATGTAATTAATTATTTAATTGTTAAATGATTAATATAATTAAAATATAAATATCTCACCAAATGATAAAGTTAGGAAATGATTATAATTGTAAATTGTTGACTTTATATTTAAAGAAAAGGTTGTCAAAATGGTTTTGACTTCTTTAGATATTTGACTAAATTGTTTAAAATGAAAATATCTATTTCCTTTTTTCTTTTAAATTTTCGGCCAACACCCTAATTAAATATAATTGTTATATTTTGGAGTTGCTTTTTTTGACTTATGAATATCAATAAAGTTGTAATGATAAAAGGTTAACAAGTTGCATAAAAGCCTTTAAATGAAACAAATTAAAAATATCTAGATATTTTTATTTTTTTTTCTTCACAATTTCTGCATAGGGCTAATTTTGGTGAAGTATATATTGTTTGATTTCATTTTATGGTTTTAACAAGTTCATTAGATACCAAATAAATATAAAAGAAGATGAGAGAAAAGCTTGAAGGCCTAAAGAATGATGCTTGGAAAAATCATGTTTTTGTAAGTTTTTCTTCAAAGTCTTCAACATGAAAAATTGTTTCTAACATGCTTAGCATCATTTGTGTTGCTTTGGTGTTGTCTCTCTTCTTATAGTTTGTGTTTATTTTGGTTGTGAACTTTGATGAAAGATTGATGCATGTAAGTAAGATTGAAATGGTTTCAAAGCTTTACCTTTTGATTTTTGGAAAATCAAGTTGCCATTCTAGAGTTGGTAAGCCACTCCTTGGTGACCTAGAATTTTTCTAGAGTTGTTTCAAAGTGGTGAGGCTAGATTGGTGAAGTATTGAATGGATTAAAGTGTTAGATTTTAAAGATTTGGTGAAATTGGATAATTTGTTGAAATTGAATAATTAGGGTTCTTAACCCACTCCAAATTTGGGGATTTTCATATATGTGATTTATTATGGTATGAATATGATGCATGTAATTTTTTGGGTTGATTGGATTTGATCTTGGCATGCTTAGAACACAAAAGGACCAAATTACAATAAACCGAAAATGTAGGGTGCTCTCGGTGATTAGACTAAAATTTGGGGATTTATTGAAAATCTGATTTTGATGTATTTGACATGTTGAAGAAGTGATTTAGAATCATCCAAATTGTATTTGACAATTTTTGGACTAAAATGATAAATTTGCAAAGTTGTGGGGTAATTCGGTAATTACCAAGAAATTTGATTTATTGTGTAATTTTTCAAAATTTGATAATTGGATAATTAAATAAATAAGTTTATTTAATTGATCCAAAAAAAATTTTGAAATCGGAAAATTTTGATTTTCCGCGTTTCCGCTGCGTTACCGGTATTCCGCCATAAAAACCCATCAAAATGGTATCAGAGCGAGTCTGATTCTGAACACCCTAATATGATTACCCCCTTTAAAATATAATGTTTGTTCTTTTCTTTACTTGATACATGCATGCTTTCATTTAATTTGATTAAATTTAAAGTGTATGACACTTTATGGAATATCCCCGCTTAATAAGGTTTTAAAGTAACTGGTATTTGGAATAATTGTTTCTTGGTTCTCCTTGTCAATAAGATTTATGAATATTTTTCTGTGATTACATCCGAGATCGTGCCTCTGCTGTGAGGGTGTAACTGATAGAGATTTATTTATGCCGGATGTATATCAGATACTAGATAAATTAATGCAAAAGCGGAATCCTGAACGTGCCCTAACTGTCAGGGTTACGCAAGTAGCTTGAGTTTATCATTTACGATTTTAACCTTGGTATGTCTCCTTATGGACCTGCCCTAGCAGTCACAACGAGAAACGACCAGGACCGAAAACCCATGAGTCACAACAAGTGTGATTGACAATTAGTTGTCTACCTGTGAATATATGTAGGCGAGACCGTGCCTCTGCTGTGAGTCGAAATATATTCATAGGGTCCACTTCCCATTATGGAATTCGATTTAATTATTGAATTCTCATTTTTCCGTTGGGGATTACGGTATTACGTAAAATAGTGGGAGGCACTGCTAAGTTTAAAATATTCCATAACTTAGGCAGTGTGTATTATTATGGAAATTGCTGCTTGTTTGTTTCCTTATTCTGTTATTTATAGAATTGAACTTTTATTCACTGCACACATATTTTGATATGTTATCTGACTTGACTCTTGGTTACAGTTATTCTAGAATAGGTTCTAGATACTTTTAGACTAGGATATTTTTAGATCGGTCTAAGCTATTGAGAATTGTTGTTCCGTTTTTTCTTGAAAAATCAAGATGGTTAGCGACTTAGTTTCTAAGTCATGACAGATAATCTAGATAGATATCCCTTTTAGGATATTATTCTGTAGAGAGAATAGTTTCTTGTGCAGTAAAAATTGACACGAATAAGTTCATGTCTCGAGATTCTTGACTGGCATTAAGAAAGCCCCATTAGGTATTTATTTATCTAGTAATGACGTTTCTTAGCTTTAATGGCCTTTAGAGGCAATGTGTATGACACAATTTTCTATTCAGTTATTTGCAATTGTTGTGAATAGTTGAATGCAAATAGTAAAGCTAAAGAAAAGAGATGTGTATAGCTGTGTATAGAAAATATCGATTTTCACAATACTACAACTATATGTATTAGATACCAGATCTCCCGTCTAGTTATTTAAAATATTAGTTAACGATTGTTTTGATATTTGATATCGGAACTTGCGACTATTGGATAGTTACTTGTTCTTTATAAATAATTGTTATATATTTTAAATATAACTAGTAGTGTCATTGACGTAGAGATAAACATTAAGAAAAATTATTCGGTAAAGTAAATAATTTAGAACGGTGCTTTATGAGATTTTATCACTTAAGCATTGTATGCTTATTCTGTATGGTAAATGATCATTTGATACGAGATCACACCACATATCCTTATCCATTTAATGAATATTGTATTCGGGAAGGTGATTAAAATCTCATTTAACCAATGATTTGTCATTGGACCACCAGATTTATTAAACTGATACATTAGATGTATGTAGTTTAATGAATTGTAATTGCTTAAGGTAGTTTTCTTTACTTCGTAACTTAATTTATGAATTGTCATAACTTAGTTACGTGTTTCTGAAGGAACACATATTGAACGTCTTGAAAGTATCAAGAACTTTCAATCTGTTATGATGAAACATAGATTGAACATTTTTGACTTTTTCTTCAAATATATTCAATCTGAAGTTTTTTAAGAACTCTATCCTTAAAATTCATTACATGTCTTTGAACTGTTCAAAGATCTTTGATACGATCAAACATATGAATTTAAAGCAATTAGTTCTAAGGTTATTCAGTGAATATGATTCTTATTCAATATTATTCTTCCACGATTCCATCTTGATGGAATTGAGTAGTGTGAGCAGTCGAATCTTATATGATGTGGTTCGTTTGATATTGAATGTTACTGAATTAGTTTCAATACTATTGGGGATACACTCCAGTAATGCTAGTTCATCTTTTTAATTTAGGTTCTATTAATTTCTACAGTTACATATATGATATGTATAGGTAGAAAATCTGAATCTTGAAAAGTTTGAGATTTGAATCTTTCTTTTATATAATAGTTATATAATGGAAATTACTTACTCCTCGGAGGTATAATTAAAAGTTTATCGTTTATTCTGTTTAATATAATATTATATTATATTTGATAGAATATCTTTCCTACGATCCTAAGTAATAAAATCGTTTTATTACTTGGTGAGTAACATCAGATGTTAACAATTGTAAAAAAGACTTGACTTATTGAAGTCAAATGTAAGAATGATAAATTATAAATGGAACTACGTAATTAATAAGATGAAACAACCCTTATACATCTTCTATATAAATATAATAGGATATCAAAATCATTTACGAGTATTTGATACTTAATGGTTCTGCTGTTTTCTTACTGAAGAAAATTATCTTATAACTTATAATGGAAGCGATATTTAATATCGATTCTGGAAGTTCATCATTGAACCATAGATCTAAGATTGTTCATAGCTTACTACGATCAAGTTTTGAACTTGATCAAGCTTTCATTATGAATTAGTTCATGATATGTGCTAATTGTTTGCGCATCAAAAGCAGTGTGAGCTTATTAAAGGTTTGACCTTTATAGTATGACAGTGAGAAAAGTTATACCCATCAATCTATTGTAAATTATGAGGAAACTTATCTCTAGTCACACTAATTAAACAATTAAAGATATATTGGTTAATATTGATATTAAACTGTACATTTTAGCTAAAGAATGCAAAATGGCGTTTTTGAATGACTTATTCAGATAAGAGATCAGTTGTGATTTCTTTGTTTGAGGAGTTCATTCTGGAATGGCCCTAGAGTTTGTGTTCTGCTTAGATCGCAGTTTAGTGTGCTAGTTTATAGAGCTTATTGTAGACTCAGATAAGTCTTCCGGAAATCCGTATTCTCTATTTTTGATATCAGTCAGATTGTCTGATCTTGTCAAAGTATAGAGAATACATATGTGATTGAAGGGTTAGTGGGAGCGTACAAATTACTTTCTAGTGTTATATATCCTAGCGATATTATCATTATTATGGTAATAATGAGATGTTTGTGAGGTAAAAGGTTTACCTAAGTCTTCTTTACTCCGTGAAAGCAGTGGGAGTAGTCTCTGTTATATACGATATAAAGTTTTATATATAAGATATAAGACTAAGAGACTTGTGAGATACTCATATTAGCTGTGCATTAGATATGATCTAATAAAAGACACAACAAGGATATCTGTATGACAGTTAGTATAACTGTTTGACATTTAATGTGTGTCTTATATAAAATATTCATCTTTCGTAAAGAATGATTCCTTTTTCGAAAGAGATATTGATTAGAATGTCTAATCAATCTTATGTATCATTTGATGATGACATAATAAATACTTTATTATGTGCGATTGTAGATATCGATTTAATCGTAATTATTACGAGTTATTTTGATATACTATAGACCATAGGATGGATCTTGAAACATGTTCGTTGTGATCTTTGAGATAATAAGAACGAGTTTCTTAATTCATGGAGCATTTAGTCTGTAATCAGACTAATTATGACGTTAGACAATCTACGTTATAAAGAGTCAGAAAAGGTACAGTGAGAGTGTCACTGAGGATTCTACTTTTTCAGTGGAATTAGATGCAACTTATGAAGTATTGACTTATGAAGTTGTATAGTGACCTTATAAATTAGAAGTTTTGTATTGTTGTTGTGCTTGCGTTTGTCTTCATAGTATTTTGGATTTGATCCCTAAATACTTGGACAACTCAGTAGTTGTAGCACAATACTGATGTAGCATCAGAGTCATATTAATGTATAATTTAGATTCTACAAAATATGAATGATGATGGCTATAGGAAACGATTGGGTTTGTTTGAAAAACTCAATATATTATAGCGGACCTACTTATTTTTGCTTACCTCTTAAGTGCTAGGTGAGCTTTTGAGAGCCATGCATATACGATACACATTGAGATGTGTATATGATACCGTGGATTGGCACAAGAGCAAGTGAGAGAAATTATTAGGGATGGTGCTCAGAGCGCAAATCCGAATCGTATTTATGTCTGATTCATGAATACGATCAATTCCTTTTTTCCATAATATTACTTATTTATAGTATGACAGTGAGAAAAGTTATACCCATCAATCTATTGTAAATTATGAGGAAACTTATCTCTAGTCACACTAATTAAACAATTAAAGATATATTGGTTAATATTGATATTAAACTGTACATTTTAGCTAAAGAATGCAAAATGGCGTTTTTGAATGACTTATTCAGATAAGAGATCAGTTGTGATTTCTTTGTTTGAGGAGTTCATTCTGGAATGGCCCTAGAGTTTGTGTTCTGCTTAGATCGCAGTTTAGTGTGCTAGTTTATAGAGCTTATTGTAGACTCAGATAAGTCTTCCGGAAATCCGTATTCTCTATTTTTGATATCAGTCAGATTGTCTGATCTTGTCAAAGTATAGAGAATACATATGTGATTGAAGGGTTAGTGGGAGCGTACAAATTACTTTCTAGTGTTATATATCCTAGCGATATTATCATTATTATGGTAATAATGAGATGTTTGTGAGGTAAAAGGTTTACCTAAGTCTTCTTTACTCCGTGAAAGCAGTGAGAGTAGTCTCTGTTATATACGATATAAAGTTTTATATATAAGATATAAGACTAAGAGACTTGTGAGATACTCATATTAGCTGTGCATTAGATATGATCTAATAAAAGACACAACAAGGATATCTGTATGACAGTTAGTATAACTGTTTGACATTTAATGTGTGTCTTATATAAAATATTCATCTTTCGTAAAGAATGATTCCTTTTTCGAAAGAGATATTGATTAGAATGTCTAATCAATCTTATGTATCATTTGATGATGACATAATAAATACTTTATTATGTGCGATTGTAGATATCGATTTAATCGTAATTATTACGAGTTATTTTGATATACTATAGACCATAGGATGGATCTTGAAACATGTTCGTTGTGATCTTTGAGATAATAAGAACGAGTTTCTTAATTCATGGAGCATTTAGTCTGTAATCAGACTAATTATGACGTTAGACAATCTACGTTATAAAGAGTCAGAAAAGGTACAGTGAGAGTGTCACTGAGGATTCTACTTTTTCAGTGGAATTAGATGCAACTTATGAAGTATTGACTTATGAAGTTGTATAGTGACCTTATAAATTAGAAGTTTTGTATTGTTGTTGTGCTTGCGTTTGTCTTCATAGTATTTTGGATTTGATCCCTAAATACTTGGACAACTCAGTAGTTGTAGCACAATACTGATGTAGCATCATAGTCATATTAATGTATAATTTAGATTCTACAAAATATGAATGATGATGGCTATAGGAAACGATTGGGTTTGTTTGAAAAACTCAATATATTATAGCGGACCTACTTATTTTTGCTTACCTCTTAAGTGCTAGGTGAGCTTTTGAGAGCCATGCATATACGATACACATTGAGATGTGTATATGATACCGTGGATTGGCACAATAGCAAGTGAGAGAAATTATTAGGGATGGTGCTCAGAGCGCAAATCCGAATCGTATTTATGTCTGATTCATGAATACGATCAATTCCTTTTTTCCATAATATTACTTATTTATGGTAGCACCTTTTGTTTTTATATACGTATTCGATCTGATTACGATTAGATTAAAACTAAATGTGGTTTAGTGATATGTATATATTAGACAAAGGCCCGATGATATATAATGCAGTACACAGTTAAAAAGGTAGTTTGTAATTAACATTGGGAAGTGTCACTGCTAAATGTATATTATCAAATAAAGTTTCAGGTCAAGATTTACTAACACGGGTCGGTTAGTTAAATCTGTTGAGATCAGTTTATGTCGTATATCGGGACTTGGTTCGATGGTTTATCCCAATGAACCATGAGTCTTGGGAGACTCGTTTAGACATGTAGGTGTTTATAATGGATAAACACTGAACGACTCACCGAAGATTATTAATGGATGGTACACCAACATCAATAAGAATCTTCTCGGGTTGAGTAGCATAGTGGTCCTTCGACTTGAGACACCACTGTGGATGTATGAGACATCCTCCACACCTAGATGGCAGTCATGTCACCGATCTATTTAGATCAGATCTCCGCCTGTTCGTTGGGTGTGGACCGATCCTCAGGATATCATGTGTGTGTCAAGATAAGATCCGTCAGTTCTGTGTACAGAGCATAGGTAGTCCATATGTGATTAGCAATCAGTTAAATCTATGGCCATAGTATACTTCGGAAATGAGTTCCGAATGTTATTTATAGATTGCTAATAGAATCATCGACGTGATTAAACCTATAGAGATTTGACGTTTATATCTATATTTCTGGGATAAACCAGATACCTGTGACGGAGGGATTATACGTATGCAATGACCTCGACTTGTTTGATTCAACTAGTTTATCTGTGGTCATCATAATTTACGGGTGGGTAAATTATGGACACGAAATTAGATTTTGAGACGGATATACCTGAATATAGAGAGTCTCACTAATGAAATATACTCGTAGAGCACTAGGGCAACTTTTATGAATAATGATGATTATTTATATACCCGTCATTTCGTAATTAATGTGTATTTGTATTTAATATATGATATTATTAAATACACATTAATAAATTGTCAAATAAAGGTATTTGACATATATCATTAATATATGTATTTGAGATATTTAAAGTAAATATAATACAGATATTTGAGATATTTGTATGTAATTAATTATTTAATTATTTAATTGTTAAATGATTAATATAATTAAAATATAAATATCTCACCAAATGATAAAGTTAGGAAATGATTATAAGTGTAAATTTTTGACTTTATACTTAAAGAAAAGGTTGTCAAAATGGTTTTGACTTCCTTAGATATTTGATTAAATTGTTTAAAATGAAAATATATATTTCCTTTTTTTCTTTTGAATTTTCGGCCAACACCCTAATTAAATATAATTATTATATTTTTGAGTTGCTTTTGTTAACTTATGAATATCAATAAAGTTGTAATGATAAAAGGTTAACAAGTTGCATAAAAGCCTTTAAATGAAACAAAGTAAAAATATCTAGATATTTTTATTTTTTTTCTTCACAATTTCTGCCTAGGGCTAATTTTGGTGAAGTATATATTGTTTGATTTCATTTTAGGGTTTTAACAAGTTCATTAGATACCAAATAAATATAAAAGAAGATGAGAAAAAGCTTGAAGGCCTAAAGAATGATGCTTGGAAAAATCATGTTTTTGTAAGTTTTTCTTCAAAGTCTTCAACATGAAAATTGTTTCTAACATGCTTAGCATCATTTTTGTTGCTTTGGTGTTGTCTCTCTTCTTATAGTTTGTGTTTATTTTGGTTGTGAACTTTGATGAAAGATTGATGCTTGTAAGTAAGATTGAAATGGTTTCAAAGCTTTACCTTTTGATTTTTGGAAAATCAAGTTGCCATTCTAGAGTTGGTAAGCCACTCTTTGGTGACCTAGAATTGTTCTAGAGTTGTTTCAAAGTGGTGAGGCTAGATTGGTGAAGTATTGAATGGATTAAAGTGTTGGATTTTAAAGATTTGGTGAAATTGGATAATTGTTGAAATTGAATAATTATGGTTCTTAACCCACTCCAAATTTGGGGCTTTTCATATATGTGATGTATTATGGTATGAATATGATGCATGTAAATTTTTGGGTTGATTGGATTTGATTTTGGCATGTTTAGAACATAAAAGGACCAAATTACAATAAACCGAAAATGTAGGGTGCTCTCGGCAATTAAACTAAAATTTGGGGATTTATTGAAAATCTGATTTTGATGTATTTGACATGTTGAAAATCATTTTAGAAGTGATTTAGAATCATCCAAAATTGTATTTGACAATTTTAGGACTAAAATGATAAATTTGCAAAGTTGTGGGGCAATTCGGTAATTACCAAGAAATTTGATTTCTTATATAATTTTTCAAAATTTGATAATTGGGTAATTATGTAAAGTGTTGGATTTTAAAGATTTGGTGAAATTGGATAATTTGTTGAAATTGAATAATTAGGGTTCTTAACTCACTCCAAATTTGGGGCTTTTCATATATGTGATGTATTATGGTATGAATATGATGCATGTAAATTTTTGGGTTGATTGGATTTGATCTTGGCATGTTTAAAACACAAAAGAACCAAATTATAATAAACCGAAAATGTAGGGTGCTCTCGGCAATTAGACTAAAATTTGGGGATTTATTGAAAATCTGATTTTGATGTATTTGACATGTTTAAAATCATTTTAGAAGTGATTTAGAATCATCCAAAATTGTATTTGACAATTTTAGGACTAAAATGATAAATTTGCAAAGTTATGGGGCAATTCGGTAATTACCAAGAAATTTGATTTCTTGTGTAATTTTTCAAAATTTGATAATTGGGTAATTAAATAAATAAGTTTATTTAATTGATCCAAGAAAAATTTTGATTTTCCGCGTTTCCGCTGCGTTACTGGTATTCCGCCATAAAACCCCATCAAGACAAGTACTGCAAATTTTAGTAGAGATATTTTGAGCTTCTCAACAACTCAGTCAAAGAGATTTGAAGATTTGATCTTTCTTCAAGCTTATTAGGTAACTTCTTGATCATCTATTTCATGTTATGCCATCTTTGATGATTTAGATGTCATGACTTAAACATGTAGTGATGTGTTATGTGTTGGATACATAATATCATAGATTGTGATTGTGTTAAGGTTAAAATAATTGTGTATAGGTGCTTATGAAGCATAGAGACACAATTTTTATGTAATTAGGTCAAGAAGTATTTTCGTTAGTCATGGAATACAAATTAGGGTTTGGAATCCTAGATTATGATTTAGAACCAAGGCTACCATTCTAGAATCACTTGACCATCTTTAAGTGACCTAAAATTATTCTTGAGTTGCCTTTTTGTGGGATTTATGTTTGGTTTGTGATTTGGATTCAAAAATGATGCACATATGTATTTTGAGTATACTTATGTTTGTGTAATAATATTGAATATTATGAGAATGACATGATTTGTTTTTTTATTGTTATTGAAGTGTATAATGTGTGATTGGTGTTGGTTATGATGTAAAAATTGGATTTTGAGTGTTCGGTTGTGTTTGGAAAAAGTTGGAAGTGTTGTGTGTTTGGAACAAATGCATATACTCCCTAAAAATGGGTGGTCGCGACGTGCAAGCGTGCACTGTTTGACGCACATGCAAAATGACTATATGGAATCATTTTTGCAAGGGAGCATCGCAATACGCTAGATTACGCGACGCGATGTAGAGCTCTCTCACTTTGAGAGTCTCGATGCGCAAGCCTGCTTGGCGCGACGTAGAGCTCTCGCACTTGAGCGTCGTAATGCGACGTCGTGACCGTAAGCGCAATCGTGACGTGCATAGAGCTAGTGCTTTCGCACTTGCCTGTCGCAACTCGCGCACAAGGTGCGTCGCAACACCCGTGTGCTAAACCTTTTCCTCTATTTTGAAGTTTTCAGACTTCGATTTATCCCGGATTTTTTCCTGCGGACTCGTAATTAAATATAGTATTTAATTTAAATAAAATATTTAACCTATGGTTACATGTTCATGAGTTTTAATTTTAATATTGTACAAACCACAAACCCATCGATTTAAGATCGATATGCTTCGCGGGGCACCGATCCGACCTTAAAGGATCCAGATTAGGCCCAACATGTACTTGGAACACTGAACAGATTTAGACCACCGAAGAAGTTGGAAATTTAGAGCAAATTGAAAGAAAACCAATGAATTTGGAAATAAATTTGAACAACGACAGACTTAGAATTGGGAATAGATTTAGAACACCGCTAGATTTGGATCACCAATAAAAAAAATGAGCTCATGAATAAAGACATTTGAGTGGAGCATCTCACAATTGAATGAATCGACGGACCCGGGGGCCCATCATCCCACAAACCTAATAAAACAGGGTATCTGCACGTACCGATGGAGTTGGAACACCACTAGATTTAAAATGATAAGCGAATTTGGAACACCGATGGAGTCAGAAAGATTGAAAATGGGTAGCACGCCAGGCGGATTTTGAGCACCAATAGGCTCGGAACGCCAAAGACATTTGGATTTTGAAATGCCAACATGGTTTGGATTTGAAGCATCAATCATCACAACTGAATCATTGGACAACCTCATCAATCATTTCAGGCAGATATCAAGACATCTCAAACCAATTGGGAACAAAGCCCACAATTAGGAATAAAACATGCATCATTCAGAAAACGAGAACAAAGTCCACGGTCATCAAAATCGGGAATAAAGCCTGCAATCATTCAAAAAATGGGAACAAAGCCCACAACCGTCAAAGTCAGAAATAAAGCATGTATATAATCACTAAAGCCATAAATAAAACCTGTGGTCATTCAGAGCATCGAGAATAAAACCCACGACCATCAAAGTCATGAACAAAGCTTGCAACCATTCAAAATGTTGGGAAAACAAATCCCATAAACATCAAACAAACACCAAAGCAAGGTAAGTTCGGCGATACCTGAGGAGCCATGTAAGTAAAAATGCATGCGAATTTGGAACACCGATAAAGTTGAAAAGATTGAAAATGGCTAGCACGCCAGGTGAATGCTGAGCGCCATTAGACTTGGAACGCTAAAGGCATTTGGATTTTGGAATGCCAACGTGGTTTGGATTTGGAACATCAATCATCACAACTGAATCACTGGACAATCTGCGGGTTCATCAATAATTTCAAACCGAGATCAATGCATCTCAAACTAATCGGGAACAAAACCCATAATTAGAAATAAAGTATGCATCATTCATAAAATGGGAACAAAGCCGATAATAAAGCCTGCAATCATTTAGAAAATGAGAAAAAAGCCGGCAACCATCGAAGTCAGGAATAAAGCCTATAAACAATCACTAAAGCTAGGAATAAAGCCAGTGGTCATTCAAAGCATCGGTAATAAATTCCATGACCATCAAAGGCATGAACAAAGCTCGCAACCATTCAGAACATTGGGAACAAATCCCACAAACATCAAACAAACACCAAAAAAGGGTAAGTCCAGTGACGCCTGATGAGCCAGGTAAGTAAAAATACATGCATGACTTTGATAGACTTGTCACTGTCACACACTGTCTTACCAAAGTGGGGGCGACTGTAGGTATCGTATTTTTCATGGCCAGATGATGAGTCTCATATAGGAACACCACATTAAAGTTTTGGGGGATTGTAGGGTTTAAATATTGGAGAAGAACCATCTACATCCAGCCGGATATAAACCATCACATCTGGCCGGACATAACCATCACATATGGTTAGACATAACCTAAGTCAGGCCGGATATGCGTCATATGTAAATGGATTCAATCTCTTTTTCCTTTTTAACTATCTTCTAAAAAACACATACCATTTTCCTCGTCAACAAACTTCCATAAACACATATCATTTTTCCTTCTTATCTAATTGTCTTCTTAATCACTTTTCCTAACTATCTATTTCCTTACTATGAGAGATTTTTTCCTTAAGTTAGCCATATATACCACTTATAAAAAGGAACGTCTTTACCAATAAAAGAGAATTTTGGCCTTGATCAATCAATACACATAAACATAGAAGCAAAATGCAGTCATAAGTATACCCGTAAACAAACAACCAGCAAACAGTAAACCATAAATCTCTCCCCAATAGATAAAGCCAACAATCAACCAAGACTCTCAAACATGTTCTCGAAGCCAAACTACACCTAAGGTAAGACCTGATGGCCCTTAAACTTTAATTTTTGCATTTACTGTTTGACACAGTATATTTGGTCGGATATCTTGTATGTCCGGCCATACATACATCTGTTATAAAGTAATTTCGGCCGTATTAACTGGATACATCATGTCGCGTACTTGTTTCCATGTGGCATATAGGATGGAAACCGATACCTAGATTCTATAGCCAATTCCGAATGGACGGTTGTGTGGTCTGCACTTGGGATACGATTCCACGTACCGCTTGGAAACGATTATGCGTGTCTCTTTTACTACTTTCCCATTATTGTTATAATGTGATTTTTCTGTTGGTTTTATCACTGTCTTACCATCGGTGTTATGCATGATTCTGCATCTTTTGAATACTGATTTCAATCATGCCATGACATATCCATGTTATTTGTTGCATGATTCGACGTTCTGGGCATTCTGGTTTACGCAGTAAATTTTGCAAGACATCTATTATGTCTGGCTGAACATATAATGATAATATATATCCAGCCAAACCCAAGATATGTTTGGCCGAGTTTGTTTTATCAATTATCTATTCTGTTATTTTTGCTTTCATATATGTCTGGCTACTGCATGAAATATAAACTGCTTTTATGTAATATATGTATTATAGGATATGTGGACCTTCTTTTGAACTTTGGTATTATACTGGCATCAGTATGGGACCATTCCGAGCCCAAACAGGTTTAAGGCCGGACCTTACGAGGGGTATAATATGATCTTAAATCATTCTCAATTCTCATTCTGGGTGGCGACTCTATTATTCTCCTGTTATTTCTCCCGTGGGACTATCCGTACTCTCTACGAGCTGTGAGCTCAACAATGTTGTGGTCGCTGACGTCATAGGCATAGCGGAAAATCCTGCTTCGCTCTTACACCCACGAGCCCATACACCCCATTGGAAGAGGCTGATGTGGTCTAAAGGCTTTTATAAGTACACACGAATCAAAAGGTCTCCAGCAGACCCTGCCCATGCTACTTAATGTCCCAGCCGATAATATATGAGCAATGTCCAGTCAATGCTATTTCATATTATGTAGAACCCCAATAGACATGGCCCGCCAGCCTACACACGAGTAATTCCTTGTTAATAAGGAAACTAAGTATTTGAGTCGGGATTTAACACCTACAAATACGATGGTATAATCCAAGTACCATAAGGATCGCACCTAACCTTGAATATCTAAGCATTCATAATTCAACCATGATTTAACTACTATTTCCTAAATAGGCTTGGAATACGACTCTTCCAAGGATTCCTAATTCGACTTGAAGGCTACTTCATTGCGTATAAAAGGAGATGGGGTCTAAGGGGTTGGATCATGAAAGCTTTACTCCCTAAACACCAGCCTACCACCCTCACGACAATCTTTGATGATCAAAGGTAACCTTTTGCCTTGCTCTTCCCTTCATTTTTCGATTGTCATCATCACTGACTTGAGAGTCGGATTGCCTACGATATCCACCACACTGGTGAGTAGTTACTCCATGCCCACTTGCTTTTGTTCTGCAGGATCGCTAGTGCCCCATCATATAAATTCTTGATTTTACGCCGAAGGTGAAATTCAACATCTATAATTTGGCACCCACAGTGGGGCCCCGATGATTCATAGCAAGCAAAGATCTCACAGTCTATGTTTTCCATACCACTCATGGCTTTTGACAGCGAAAACACCCCAGACTCCGTGTCTGCTCGATTGGCTGCCCTTCAAGAATGCCTACGAGTATTGTAGGAAGAAAACCTCACAGTGCGGAGCACCAACACCAACCTCTAGAGGCAATTGGAGATAATAGCCTCGACTTCTCAGCGGCGACGACCCCAATGTCACCTCAGTAGACCTTTCATTCAAACCGACCTCTTGGACACATTCAATGACGTTGCTGATGAAAACCCGCCTCCGAAAGTCCACCCTCGGAGCCATCAGACTACCAACGATTTCCCTCCGACGGACCCAACACAACTAGTCACCTCCAGCATACGAAATGGGATGGAAGAGTTCAAAGAGGTGATTCTTTCAAACCTACCCGGAGTGAGGCTACCCGTTAGGAAGAGTCGGGCCATGATGATTTCGAACACTCATTTCTTGGAGATCATCAGTTTCGTAGAGCTTCCACGGAAGTTAAGCCTTCCAAACATGAGGTTATATGATGGATCCATGGACCTAGACGACCACGTCATCCACTACAAATATAAGACGATGTCTACAGCCCTTGCGCCACACCAATGAGAGGCTGGAATGTGTAGGGGATTCGGAGAGACGCTAGTAGGCCAAGTCTTCACTTGGTTTATCAACCCCTCATACCGGTCTTTTGGATCATACCAATAGTTGGTGGACAAGTTTGTGGAATATTTTCCAAGCTCTTACAATTTTAAGAAGACCACTGCGACCTTAATGTGATCCAACAACAAAAAGGAGAATCTTTATGAAGCTATGTGGCTCACTTCAACAATGAGAGGATATCAATACTGAATCTCCACTAGCCGATGGTTGTAGAAGCCTTCAATAATGATTTGCTCACCGATAGTGGACTCTACAAGGAGTTGAAAAATTTTGGGTGCTACACTATGGACTAGGCTCTGGTCCGGGCTCAGATTGAGATTCAGTAAGAGGAAGATAAGAGACACATGAAGTGTGACAGCTCCGCCAGCCTCCATAGAAAGAAAGTCCAGAATCCCCCCAAGCAGCCCAATGACTACTATGATAGGGCCCGTTTGCCAATTGACAAGAGGATCCCGCAGACTTGGGAGCATCAACTGCTCAATCGGGATTACTAATGCAAACCCTCATCCTACGATGTTCGAAGCTAGTCCTCACCCAACATGCCAATACTCCCAGACTTCAACTTTATTGTGTCTCCCGGGGAATTGGTTTAAGTCTTCAAGAAAATAAGAAACGAAGTAAGATGGTCGGCGCGCCCTAGGGATGAGTCTTCTAAGAAAAACATGAGCAAATATTGCGAGTTCCACTAGGAATACGGGCACCAGACAGCCGATTGCATCGCTTTAAGATTAGAAGTCCTGAAGCTACTGAACAAAAGGAATCTTAATGACATGCTTATTGAGAAAAATAAGGCTGCATTGGCCCGAAAGGATGAGAGAGGTGACTGAGAAGACAACACAGTGAACTTTATCTCTGGTGGATCAGAAATCAGCGACGTCTCTTACTCAGCAGCCAATCGGCACGTGAGGGAGGCCGCGACATGAACATCCCAGCTTAAAAATTCGTATGGGGATGTGTTTACCAACTTGACCATCGAATTCATCGATGATAGAAGTTCAGGCCTTACAAACCCCCACCACGACACCCTAGTGATCTCCTTGCAAGTAGCCAATTTTATGAACAAGCGAGTGCTAGTAGACATCGATTCATCAACCAACATAATCTTCACCACGGCTCTAACAGACATTGGGAGAGATCTCACTCCCAGTATACACTGGAGAGTTCAATAAGATGATGATGTTTCTAGTCTTGGATTGCCCTTCAGCCTAAACCTTGATCGTCTGCAGCCTGTGGATTCATGAAAGGGCAGTATCATCAACCTTTCATCAAGTGCTGAAGTTTCCCACCATGTGGGGAGTATAAGAGATTAGTGGAGATCAATAGGCCTCAAGGTGTTACTACCAAATGAGCTTGAGGCCAAACCTGCTTCACCATAGCAATTACAGAACGGGCCTCGACGAGCTGGGCCAGATCAGCCCAACATCAAAAAACTTGACGAGGTCCAGATCCACCCCCAGCTTGCAGACCACAAAGCTTAGATTATGGCCCAACTTGAGCCCAAGCTACGCACATAGCTGGTTAACTTCCTCATGGAGCGACAAGACCGCTTTGCGTGGTCACATGAAGATATGACAGGGATCGACCCCAAGATGATAACCCACGAACTCCACGTGGATCTAGACTACCCTCCAATGAAATAGAAAAGAAGAA
>SKCR01035627.1:0-69609 GCA_019454045.1 Zanthoxylum bungeanum | reverse complement strand
TCAAATTTTAATTCCGCGTCGAAATCTAATTTCATTTAATATATCGAATATATATTATTTTATCGATTAATTCCAAATTAATCATTCTCTCTCTTCAAATAGTATTTTACCATAGATAAAATCTCTCTGTAATTAATCCTAGATTAATTATGTTCGAATCATACGTCATCGGTGAATCTTCGGATATGTTGTCAGTAAATCCGGTCGTCGGAGTATCCGAACACGTACGTACCTCGTACTACATTTTTATCGATTTACGAGACATGGTTGGCTTCTAGCAAAGCACCGTGCCTACCCAATTCTCCAGAAATATTCTTAAAGGAATATATAATCTATGTCAGGCGTAGTATACGTAGTATTGCGTATTACGATCTAGTATTAGATGTCACATGCAAGGCTTGGGGCTGGAATAGTGTATGCCCCGTAAGAAGCATATATCGGATCACAAGCAACTAGTCTCTTTAATCGGATAATCATGACCTTGTCATATTATCCCGATGGTTACAACCAATTAGAGTACTAGTTTTGTATCCCTGCGTGATCATCATCTCCATATACCTGAAGTGATACTTCCATCTTGACATCACACCCAATACACTACGATTCTCAATAAACCCAGAAGAGGTGTACACAGAACCTGTTAAAGTCCTGGATGACCAAAACCAAAGCGTATTGATTATCGCAAGTACTAACGATGCAAGTCTCAGGTTAAGACCAAATACACCTACTCTGATGCGGATTCCCATAGACACATAGTCATACTACCAATGGGATTCCGTGGGGTCTATCCAGAGAGAAGCTGTTTCCGTACCATCGGTAACACAACCTCCTATCACACTTGCATAAGTATCCAATACTTAAATATATGAGAACTATGCTGCTACGCTTCCATAACACGCACAAGTGCAATACTAGTCTATTCCTCATTATCGATGTCCAGTCTCGATAATACTACGACTAGGGATATTTAATGATTAAACCGTTATGGATTGGTACTGTCTCATATCTTGTAATCCGGAACTAATCATAAGGACTTCTATCATTTATATATTAAAGTAATCAAAATACAAAATGATAAAATGAAATTTCCCTTGCTACATAGTTAATTTGTACAAAAACCACAATGTCTTTTACAAATAGTGACGCTGTGGGTCATAATTGTCCAACAAAAATGTCTATTATATTTTATCAATTATTACTAAATAGGTGATGGCAGCCCTTAATTCCACTGTTGCGGTTGAACAAGCCATCAGCTTATGAGACAATATTTTGGAAGCGAAACGGTCTTCATTACATCCAAGCACTTTAGAAGCATCATAATACGTTGATGATTGGACCCGAGCTGATCTAAGGCAACAAGAAGATGCCACTGATGACTTTAAAGACTTGTTTGACAATGTGATAAGTGTGATTTATACACACTTATTCACGCATCATTAGCTTATTATTTTGTTAGATTTCATGTTGTTTGATATGTTTTGTAGTTGTTTTGTGATTTAGTGACAGGAAGTATTAGAGCATGGATCTTTGTAACACCCGGTAATCTTGAAAACTATTACACTATGGAAGGTATGATACATGATGTAAATCATGTTCAAGCATGTACGTACGCATGGAATTACTTTTCGGGAATTCAATAATTCCTCGTAGTTCTGATACGCAATTTAACCAAGAATGTAACACGAATAATCTTTAATATATGGGGCCATAACTTTTTTGTAAAATCTCTCATTTTTATGAAATTTATATCTTCGGAAAGGTAAGAACGAGACCTACAACTTCCACGTTTGATATTTTTCCAAATTCGAATCAGAAACATGTCAAAAATTGATATTTCCACAACTGATGTAGTAATTTCAAGAATGACCTAGATTTGGGGTGATGTGGCACCATCTCAATCACTCATTTCATTAAGAAAAAATCATTTATTGTTAATGTAAAGGACATCATTCACTCATCTCCTTCAAAGGCAAAAAAATGTGAGCTTTGGCAAGAGAGCTTTCAAAAAAAAATCTTCTTCCTCTTGCAAACTTTGATGAAAGAGTGATGATTCTCAAGTTCCAAGCACACAAAAGTAAGCTTCTCACTCTTTTTCTCTCATTAATTTTCAGTTTTGGGCAAAGACATCAAAGCCTTAAATTCGCACCATGCATACCTTATAGTGAGAGAAGCATATTTCACGATTTACATCCTAACTAAGTTTATCAATTATGGAACATTGTAGGAACCTCGACTTCCTTCGGTGAAATAAAGTAATGCTAGCCAGATCCTAAAATCAGTGAGTGGACCCTTTCCTCAAATTGTATTTACTTATATGATTTTGAATTGAAACTTACTTTTCCGCACATATGGAGTTAGCCAAAGTTTTATTACAGTTATTTTACTATTAATGATGTTTTTGAAAGATTGATTTCAAAAGCTTGAGTTTTATGATTATTCGAGGCATGAGAAAACCCACCTTAGTTGTACTTGACTCAGATATGGAATTGACAGTTACTGGAATTGACGAACATGACATGTTCATATGTAGAGAAAGACTCGGGGGACAGTGATACACAACGCCCCTAGATCCTAGATTTCAGGGCTAGGGGGACGGCGATACGTAACTCCCCTAGACCCAAGATTCAGATATATGACAGTGGCATGTATTAGGGTACAACGATACATAACACCCCAATGGCATGGATTTGCACATCTGGCTCCAATTCAATGGCTTGGGGGACGGCGATACGTAACGCCCCCATGCATTAGGTTATCTACAGATATTCAGAGATATAATTTTCAGAATAATGGTTTTACAGAAAAGCTTTCACAAGAAACAATTTTATAAGAAAATCAGAGTTTTATAGAAAGAAAGGTTTCCAAAAAGTTTCACATAAAGAGATTGGTTTTCTGATATAAAAAAAGATTTAAGAAAAGTTCATTTTTCTCGAGATGGTTTCGAATTCAAAACAAATGGATTTTTCATAAAGCATTTCAGTGTAATGGCATAGTTCTCATATATTTGGGTATTGGATACTCATGCAAGTGTAATAGGAGGTTCTGTTTACCCATGGTACGGAAACAGATTCGCTCTGGATAGACCCCTCGAAATCTCATTGGTAGTATTACTATGTGTCTATGGAAGTCTGAATCAGGGTAGGTGTATTTGGTCTTAACCTGAGACTTGCATCGCTAATACTTGTGACAATCAGTATATTTTGGTTTTGGTCGTTCGGGGCTTTAACATGTTCTGTGTACACATCTTCTGGGTATACTGAGAATCGTAGTGTATTGGGTATGATGTCAAGATGGAAGTATCACTTCAGTAATATGGAGATGATGATCACGCAGGGATACAGAACTGGTACTCTCTTAAATACTACAGCTATCGGGATAATATTACAAGGTCATGATTATCCGATTAAAGAGACTAGTTGCTGTTAATCCGATATATTCTTCGTACAGGGCAGACACAATTCCAGCCTCATGCCTAGCATGTGACATCCGATACTGGATCGTAATACGCGATACTACGTAAACTACGATTGATATAGATTATGTATATTCCATGTTGAATATATTTCTGTAGAATTGGGTAGGAACGGTGCTTTGCTAGAAGCCAACCATGTCTTATAAATCGGTAAGAACGTGGTACTAGTTACGCACATATTCAGATAGTCCGATAACCTTATTTACTGCCAACATATCCAGTAATCTCTTGGGTTGCTTCCCAAAGATTCACCGTTGAGATTTGACTCGAACAGAAAATTAATCTGGGATTAATTACGAGAGAGAAAATTAATCTAGGAGTAATTACGGCAATAAATTAATTTGGGATTAATTAAATGAGAAAGAATTGATCTGTGATTAATTGGGTCGAGAATTTATCTGGGAATAAATTCGTCGAGAAGAGAGAACGCGATTAATTTAGAATTAATCGGTAAAATAAATTTAATAGTTAAATTAGATTTTAATATTTAATTTATTTAATTAGGCTAAAATAATATATTAGATATATTAATTGAAATTAGATTTCAATGCGGAATTAAAATTTGATTTTAAATCAAGCGAATGAATTAATTTGGAATTAAATCTCGAGTGACTTCCGTAATAATTTTGCTAGGCATTATTATTTAATTAAATTGGATTTAATTACGTCGCAACGAAAAATTCGTTTAATTCGGAATTAAACGAACTTGGGCCCGAGCGAAGTTACGTGTTGGATTATCCGACTTAAATTTGGAATTTAAAGTGGGGCCCGCCAATTTACATCAAAGTGTTTGACACTTGATGGAATTTGGTGATTGATTGAGTGAAAGCTTCAGGTTGCTTTTTCTACACTCTAACCAATTCCAACACACACTTTTTTGTATTTAAAAAGGGAAGTCAACATCTTGTAAGTTGTTGAACACTTGAAAATACTATTCCCTCTCTCTTTTCTCTCAAAAGCCGAGAGCCTCTTGCCATGGAAGGGAAAAGTTTTCTTCCATTTTTGTACCAAGCTAGCACTTCAAGGAGTAAATCAAGGTGATAGGGAAACTCACCCGAGAGTTTGGAACTCGATCTCAAGCTCCGAAGCTTCCAACACATCCAACAAATATGGAAATTTTTTAAATCTCCTCAACCAATCAATGTGAGTATTCAGCAAAACTCTTGATAATTCAAACACAAATCACTCTTAGAGATCCTTGGCATGTTCTAGGAACACTAACAATGGTATCAGAGTGATCCTAAGTTTGATTTGGAATTTTAGAGTTCATGACTTTATTTGGGGTTTTTGTGTTTAGAACATAATTTTTCAAATTAGTGGTTTGGTTGAGTTGGTATGATGTTGAATTGGATTTGTCCATCCTTAATTTTATGAAAAATTGATAGGATTAATTTTCCCAAATATATACCCCTTGGCCGAAACTTAGAACCCTTAAGCTCAGGGTGATTTTTTGAAAATTAGACAATTGGATGTGTTGTTGGCATGAAATGAATATTGGATGTTGATTTAATTGGATTGGAATCAAATTGCATAATTATTTCTTGTCAAAACCGTGAGCATGATGCATGTTATAATGAATTGTTTTGCTTCAATTTGTGTTGGACATGAATTGGAAATGTAAAGCATGATTAATTGAATTAATTGGTGTTTTGGAAGCATTAGATTAATTAATTAATTGGGGTAATTACACTTGAATTGAATTAATTTGTAATTTAGAATAATATGTTAATTTGATTTGTTGTAATTGGGCTTAATGGGCTTGGATGGGCCAAGTTTGGTTTAGGATAATTGGTTGGATCCAATTGGGCCTAAAACCATTTCCATAAAGTCCAAATATGACAATTGGGCCTTTAAATAATTTAATTGGGCCTAAATTGATTTTTGGCATAGGTTGATTCCTAATTGGGCCTTGACATCTTGGGTTTGACCCATAATTGCCAAAGCCCATGCCTAAAGAATTAATTAAAAGCTCATTGGACTTTAATTGAAAGTATCGGATACTAATTGGGCCTTTGAGACCCATTAAGATTGGATTTGGAATCCAAGTCTAAAAGGTACAATTAAAAGTGTAATAATTTAATTTCGAATTAAATGTGAATTAGTATTGAATATAATTTAAATTGGATTTAAAATTATAGTTCGATATAATTAAAGAATACGTACTTTGAGTACTTATTCTTAAACGAGTTGGACTCGCGCAAATCAAATCGTTGTTTGAACATTGGATGGTCATTAATCAAAGATTAATTAATTGGATTAGATTGATTGATAACATGATATGTGTGAATACTTGGATGTATGAATGAATAATGTATATCAGATGGATATTATAAGGGTGATGGCAATTTTGGAAATTGTTGTAATAAATTTAGAATTTATTTAATTGGACCTGCGTGTCCAGCCTATTACCTCTTTTCTCATTGTATTTCTCTTCTCACTTATCCCCCTCAATGTAAATGAGGTTTCTTTAGAAGTATTATGTAATTAGGTAGAAGCAAGAATAGTGCTAGCGGGAGGGAGGAGAGTGAGAGATTTGTTCTAGGAACAAATTGTATTACATATCCATCCGCATATCATTATTATTTTATTCGCGCCTTATTATGCTTTTAGAATGCATGTTTAAGGGTGTATGATGAGACCTAATTAAAGATAATTAATTGGTTGCCAATTACTTGAAAAACCCTCAACAAATATTAAGCGTTTTCCTTCCATTGAATGATTCTTTCTCAAGATCCAAGATTGGCACTGGTTTGTTGGCCAAAATCAAGACCTTTGTCCATTGCGGATGTGTTTGAATTATGAAGGCTTTGTTCCATATCGCATGTCTTGTCCAAGTTGTGATTTTTTGGCCAAAGTCAAGATCACTTCTTGTCCATCGACATCGATTACGAAGCTTTCCAAAGTCAATGGGTCAAGCTTAACTAGAATCATTAAGCTTGTTGTGTCAAAGCCAAGGCTTAGTTGATTTAGAGGAAAAGATTAGGCAATATATTGGATATATTGGCATATATCGGATATATATTTCGGACTTGGATGTCCACCTACTGGATCTAGGAATTGGATAAGATCCAATTGATCCTAGAGATCTACCTAGTTAAGTTTCATACAATTTATTGGCCAAAGTCAAGATTATGTGTTATTTAATGGGATCCTAGCCCACTAGAAAACTAGGTTTCCCGAGTACTCCAGAGAGGGTTAGAGGCTCGCCTAAAAATAGTGGGAGGCAAGTATTAAATTTTCAATTTGGTTTAGATTCTTGCCAATACGCGCTCATTTCATTTTTTTGTCATTATTTAAATATAAATATATTAGTTGGACTAATATTTAATTGTTGTTTTAATTAAACAGTTAGACTGTATTCCAACTATTTCAATTATACTTGATTATATAATTGGATTATAGTAATCAATATATTCGAATTTAATCAATCAAATAGTAGTTAATTATATAGTTAGACTATAGTAATCATTACATTAGATTGTACCTGAAATCGTTGATTAGATAGTTGGACTATAGCAATCAAGATGAATTGAAAGATTAGCGTCAAATGACATAATCCTAAGTGATAAATGTCTTTTACGGCTTTAATTTTCATATTGGGAAATGAATTTTAGGATAGTCCTAGGAGTTGAGAAGTTACTCTATTTGATAGAGCGACCTCTCGGGCCTAAACCATGAGTTGAGTAAATAGTAGAGCATGATCTTTGGAAGATTCATGTGATGATACCTTTAGTGCTCAATCTGTTATGCTTGCCGCAAAGACTCCTTAATTTCTTCGTCAGAACTAAGGATTAGATCCTTATAGTATGATATTGAAATTGAAGGATCTTCATAGATTTATACTTAGATCATAGAAGTGTTGATTGCAAAAGATAATTCTTGGAGAGTTAATGGCTTTGCTCAAGGAGTCAGAGCCAGAACTTGTAAAAAGGCAAGAAGCGCAAGGCGCATCTCACTTCAACATCCCAGAAGGTCAAGGCTTGGCCAAAGACTTTTAAGGATGTGGAAATGGGTAAAGGCAAAATCGTCACAGTCTTCTAGGAAGACAAATGACATATCCCATGATGTATGCCTAAACTGTGGCAAACGAGGTCACTGGAAGCATGACTGCCGTATGGACAAGGCAGACATGAAGGAAGTGAAGACGGGCTAGGCTCCGACTTTAGGTATGTTTGTTATAAACATGTCCACTATTGGTTTCAAAATTGGATTTTAGATATTAGAAGTGGTACATAAATATGTACTGGTGTGCAGAATCTGCTGATTAATAAGAGACTGACTTCAGTTGAGATCGACCTGTGAATCGGAAACGGGACGAGAGTCGCTATTTTAATCGTAGAAACCTGACTTTTGGAACTACCCTTTGGGCTTGTACTTGAATTAGGAACTGTTATAATGTACATAGTTTGACTAGAAACATTTTCTCTATATCAAATATAACCCATTGCGGGTATACCTTTATATTCCAGAACACGTGTTTTTGTTTATAAAGATGATATTGAGATAAACACATTAGATGTGAATAACAATATTTATATTTGGAATATAAATGAATCTTAAACATATAACATGACAAACAGATAGCTCAAACTGAATTAATCAGATGAGACTTATTTGTGGCATTGTTGTCTGGGAAACATTAACAAGGCTCGTATATCCATACTTTTGAAGAGTGGATACTAGGATGGATTTGATTCTAATTCAAATGATGTCTACAAATCTAGTTTATTAGGTAAAATGCCTAAAACATCTTTTACTTGGTAAAAGTGTAAGTTCCATCGATCTATTAGCCCTCGTTCATAGTGATGTAAGTGGGCCCATGTCTAGCCAGGCTAGAGGTGGATTTGAATACTTCTTAACCATTCACGGATGTGGCATCGCCTTACGGTTATGTGTATCTTATGAAACACAAGTCAGAAACTTTTGAGCAATTCAAAGAGTTTCGACACGAAGTAAGAAAAATAGACCGGTAAAAGTATTAAAATATTACGGTCGGACTATAGTGTAAAATACTTTAACATATGAGTTTCTTGATTACTTGAAAGAGTATAGTATTCTTTCATTGTGGACTCCTCCCGGAACACCTCAATTTGATGGTTTGTCCGAATAGAGAAATCGAACTTTGTTGGACATGGTAAGGTTAATGATGAGTCGCTCTGAGCTACCATTTTCCTTCTAGGGATACTTATTAAACAATGCAATACTTATTTTGAATAAGGTTCCATGAAAATCTGTTAGATAGACTTCATATTAGATATGAGCAAGAAAGAAACTAGGTTTCTCATTCCTGAAGATTTGGGTATGCTGGGCATATGTTTGGATGATACCAAACTAGAACCCAAATCGGATAAGTGTCTATTTTGTGGGTTGTCCTAGGGAAACCAAAGTATAATACTTATACAACTCACAATAGAACAATGTAATTATTGCTCTCCATGAGGTTTTCCTAAAAGGAATTCCTAAATGCAGTGGTAAGTGGGAGGAAAGTAAAACTCGATGAAAATCAGAGTAATACTATTCCAGACACCGAGTCCTCACGGAACACCAACAGTTCATCAGGGATAAAACTGTACCAATAATCTTCGAATACACAAGAACCGCGTAGGTCGGAGAGAGTCAGAAAATAACCTGGGAGGTATAGGTTTCTGATCTCACCTCATGTAGATGTCAATCTTATTGAGAAAGACGAACCGACTACGTATGAGGAAGTGATACAAGGTATCGACTCCCTTTTATGGAAAAGTTCCATGAAGTCCGAAAAGGATTCCATGTATAGCAACTAAGTTTGGACACTGGTTGATGTACCAGAAGGCATTGTGCCTATTGGTACTATATGGGTCTTCAAGGAAGACAAACATGGATGGCAACATACAAACGTATATAGCTAGGCTTGTAGCAAAAAGGTTTCGTCATCAACATAGTGTCGATTACGATGAAACCTTTTACATGTTGCCATAATTAAATCCATTTGGATAATGCTTGCGAATGCTGCGTATTTCATTTGTGAAATATGGCAGCTTAACGTCAAAACCGCTTTCCTTAAACGGAAACCTTTTGGAGGGCGTTTACAACAACCTGACGGTTTTATCGTGCCAAAACATGCAAACAAGGTTTACGAGTTAAATCAATCCATTTAGGGATTGAAGCAAGCATTGAATTCTTAGAATCATTGTTTTGATGTAATCAAAATGGTATATGATTTAATTCAAAACGAAGATGATTCTTGTGTATATAAGAAGGTTAGTGGGAGCACACTGAAAATGAATGTCCTATATGATGATGACATATTATTTCTAGGAAATGACATTCCCATAAAACAATCGGTGAAAGCTTGGCTTTCATAAAAAATTCTCTGTAGATTACTTGGGAGAGGCAACATTTATTCTAGGAATCCAGGTGATGGTCACTGGATTGATGTTAAAGACATCCTTAAGTATCTTAGATGAACTAAGGATTCTTTCTTAAGCTATGGAGAATGAGAACTTGAGGTGACTGGGTTCACCGCTGCAAATTTCCTAACCGATAAAGACGACTGTAAGTCGCAATAAAGGGTACTATATAGTTTGAATAACGAAACAGTAAGCTGGAAATTTTCCAAGCAAGATACTGTTGCCGAATAAACAACAAAAAGCAGAACATTTTGGATCCATAATATTCCTAATTAGAATAGGAGTAGTTCTGTTAGAAGGTGAGCTAGGCTACAGCACAGGCTAAGGAACCGCGGTCTCATCAATGATCCAAGTATGTACTTTAATCATTTCATCTGATTCGTAAGATCATACATCGTGGTGATGAGATGATCGAATAAATCGTATCAGATGATAACATTACAAGTATGGACATCGATAATGCGGAATAGGCTAGTGTTACACTTGCGCGTGTTATGGAAGCGTAACAGCATAGTTCTCATATATTTGGGTATTAAATACTCATGCAAGTGTAATAAGAGGTTCTGTTTACCGATGGTACGGAAATAGCTTCGCTCTGGATAGACCCCTCGGAATCCCATTGGTAGTATTACTATGTTTCTATGGGAGTCTGAATCAGGGTTGGTGTATTTGGTCTTAACCTGAGACTTCCATGGCTAATACTTGCGACAATCAGTATACTTTTGTTTTGGTCGTCCGGGGCTTTAACAGGTTCTGTGTACGCCTCTGCTGGGTATACTGAGAATTCGTAGTGTATTGGGTGTGATGTCGAGATGGAAGTATCACTTCAGTAATATGGGGATGATGATCACGCAGGGATACAGAACTGGTACTCTCTTAAATGCTGCAGCTATCAGGATAATATGACAATGTCATGATTATCCGATTAAAGAGACTAGTTGTTGTTAATCCGATATATGCTTCATACGGGGCAGACACAATTCCATCCCCAGGCCTAGCATGTGACATCCGATACTGGATCGTAATACGCGATACTATGTAAACTACGCCTGATATAGATTATGTATATTCTATGTTGAATATATTTCTGGAGAATTGGGTAGGCACGGCGCTTTACTAGAGAAGCCAACCATGTCTTGTAAATCGGCAAAGAAGGGGGTACTAGGTACGCACGTATTCAGATAGTCCGATAACCATATTTACTGCCAACATATCCTGGAATCTCTTGGGTCGCTTCCCGAAGATTCACCGTTGAGATTTAACTTGAACGAAAATTAATCTGGGATTAATTACGAGAGAGAAAATTAATCTGGGATAATTAAATGAGAAAGAATTAATCTGGGATTAATTGCGTCGAGAATTTATCTGGCAATAAATCGTCGAGAAGAAGAGAGAACGCGATTAATTTGGAATTAATCGGTAAAATAAATTTAATAGTTAAATAGATTTTACTATTTAATTTATTTAATTGGGCTAAAATAATATATTAGTATATTAATTGAAATTAGATTTCAATGCGGAATTAAAATTTGATTTTAATTCAAGCGAACGAATTAATTTGGAATTAATTCGCGAGCTACTTCCGTAATAATTTGCTAGGCATTATTATTTAATTAAATTGGATTTAATTACGTCGCAACGGAAAATCGTTTTAATTCGGAATTAAACGAAACCCGGGCCCGAGCGAAGTTGCGTGTTGATTTGGTCCGACTTAAATTGGAATTAAAGTGAGGCCCGCCAACTTACATCAAAGTGTTTGACACTTGATGGAATTTGGTGATGATTGAGTGAAAGCTTGAGGTTGCGTTTTCTACACTCTAACCAATTCCAACACACACTTTTTTAATTTAAAAGGGAAGTCAACATTTTTTAAGTTGTTGAACACTTGAAAATACTATTCCCTCTCTGTTTTCTTTCAAAAGCCGGAGAGCCTCTTGCCAAGGAAGGGAAAATTTTTCTTCCATTTTTGTTCCAAGCTAGCACTTCAAGAGAGTAAATCAAGGTGATAGGGAAACTCACCCGAGAGTTTGGAACTCGATCTCAAGCTCTGAAGCTTCCAACACATCCAACAAAGATGGAAATTTTTGAAATCTCCTCAACCAATCAATGTGAGTATTCTGCAACTCTCTTGATAATTCACACACTAATCACTCTTACAGATCCTTGGCATGTTCTAGGAACACTAACAACTCCCTCTCTCCCAGTGTTTCTATTTTGCAGGTTACTCAGAGAACGAACTCGAGAAGATGGATACTGATAGTAGTCACTAGGATATTTGAGTCCACCAAGTCAAGTCAGAGTTGAAGTATAGTCATGTATCATGCATATTGTATAGTAAAGATTGTATGTATAAAAAGGTTAACATGTCATGAATAAGAATTGTAGAAGAAGTACATTTGAGTAAACAATTATCAGCATTAAAGTTCTCTGCATGTATTTGTTTGGGCAATGGTCCCATGTGTGAGTCACATTTGAGTTAGAGTTATAGTAAGGATCACAGTCGGAAATTCAGAGGCTCAGAGGGATGGACCAATCTATCTGATGCCGGTATCATCTCTAGGAGAATGATGTTACAAAAATGTTATCATAGTGTAGTTTAGGGAGTCAGTTACTACAGTTAGACCCGGCCGGCGGTTCGGTTCCGGTTCGGAACCGAACAGAACCGGCCGGTTACCGGTTCCACAAGTGTGGAACCGGAACCGAAAACTAAAAACCGAACCGGAACCGAACCGTTCGGTTCGGTTCCTTTTTTTTTTTTAATTAATTAAAATAAAAAAATGAGATAAATTTATATAAAAAAAAAAATTTATTATATTGAAGAGCTTGAGCTTAAAATTTTTAAAAATTTAAGTTGCCTACGTATCCCCCAAGGGTGAGAGGAATCAAAGCTCACGTAGTTCCATTACAAGTTTTAGTCTTTTAGACATATCCCTTTGTAAATTATAATTTTACAATTATCAATCATCATTATCGGTTGATCCTTCGGCTCTCCGGTTCCGCTTGCACTTGTTGCAGAAGAAGCATATCGAACAAATCTTCACAATCATCGGGGGGCATCTTCTTGTTGTCTCAGATCAGCTCGAGTCCAATCATCCACACAAACTGTTGCTTCTAGAGTGCTTGGATGTAATGAAGATCGCCTAGCTTCCAATATATTACCTCCCAAGCTGAAGGCTTGCTCAACCGCAACGGTGGAAATAGGTGCTGCCAAGATCTCTTTAGCAATAATAGATAAAACAGGATATATATTTTGATGCCGGTTCCACCATTCAAGGATTTTAAAATTTTACTGCATAAACTTTCATTAGAAAACTCAAAATTTGTAGATAAATAATTATCTAATTCAGGGTTATTAGTTGTCGTATCCCTAGCTTTTTTATTTCGTTGCAATAACCAACGATCCCCTGCGCTAAGTCTTGTTTGAATTACCGGTTCGCTACTACTAGATTGACCTAATGTTCCTAAGTTATATCTTACAATATAATCATTAAATAACTCAATTAAATCATTTCTTAATTTCGTCATTAATCTAGTAATGTCAATTTCATCTAATATTCCTAAATAACCATAATAAGCTTGTAAAGCACCATTCAAACCTTCTAATTTAAATCTAGGATCAAAAACAGCAGCAATAAGATAAAGTAAAGGAATTTCTCTAAAATAGTTTAACCATTTTACCTTCATAACAGTAATGGCTTCTAACAAAACATATCATTAGGATCGCTACTGTCAACATGCTCATCGAGAGTGCCAACAATATTTAAACTCTCAAGAAGAAATAAATGTGCTGTAGGATAATAAACGCCGCTAAAAACTAAAGTAGCATCATTAAAAACTTTTAAAATATCTAAAAAATTTTCACAAATATCCCATTGACTAGGATAAAGTGTGATATTTTGAACATGTTGAGAAAAAAAACTACATAATGCATCTTTGTATTGAAATGCTTGACATAAAAGAAAATAAGTAGAATTCCAACGTGTTGGAACATCTCTTGAAAATTTAATCGGTTTAATACCATTTATTTTACAAAACTTGGTACATTCTCTCCTAATTTGAGAATATGACCAAATACAGTTAAGTGCCGTTTTAATTGGATCAAGGAAAGGTGATAATAATTTTAGACCGTCTTGCACACATAAGTTGAGGACATGACATGTACAACGAATATGAAAAAACCGACCCCTAAATTTGGTTGACATATTTCTTTTAAATCATTGATGGATGCAGTATTTGCAGATGCATTATCAAATCCAATTGTTAAAATTTTTTCTCCTAAACCATATTCATCAAAAATTACCTTCATCATTCTATAAATATTATGTGCAGTATGTTGGTCATCAAAAACTCTAAATGCAATAAGTCATTTTTGCATGGTAAATGATGCATCAATCCAATGACAAGTCACACCCATGTATGAGTGTGTTTGCCAATGATCACTCCAAATATCAGAACATACAGAAATACGACCTTTCATCTCTTTAAATATTTCATTTAAAATAATTTTACCATCTTTGTATAATTTAAAAATATGACGTTTTGTTGTGTTTCGAGTCATTCTACATGCAGAAGGGTTTAAAGCATTATGCACGTAATTAGTAAAATGAAGTTTTTCTCCAAAGCTTAAAGAAAGATGTGCCATACAAGTTAATTTCGTAAATTCTTCTCTATTTTTTGCATCAGAATATTTAAATAAATCTAAAGCACTCGTACCTCTACTTGATGATGCGTACCTGGCCATTTGAGTTTGCGTCGTATCAATGCCAAATTCAACCGGATGATGTTTTTCCATGTGCTTGATCATATTGCCATATCCACCAGAAAATTTGTAGATAACCCCACAATAGTTGCAAACTGCTCGTTGTGAATCATCTTCTAGGCGTTCCAAATTAAAATGAATTTTGAAAATATCCGAGGACCGAGCCTTAACTTCTCTTCTCCGTGATTGTGCACTGACACTAGGGCCGCTCTCTTGGGTTGGCATATTTGACATTATGTTCTCAGATGAGCTTGCCATTTTTCGTTTGAGAAATTAGGAAGAAAAATAAGAAAATTGAATAATTGCGAATAAGAGAATTATAGAAAATGAGAGAGTTGAGAATTTGGTGTGATGAATTATGAAAAATGAATCCTATTTATAGAATTTTAGAATTTTTTTGATACCAAAAATGCCCCTAAATATAACCGTTTTATTACCGTTATTTGGGGTACATTAGTAATTTTTATTTTATATAACAAAAATATTTTTTTTTTTAATTTTTTTTTTGGCAGGGAGCCAAACGGCTCCCTGCATCCCCCAACGGCACTAGCCGTTGGGGGCCGTAGGGTTCCTGTTGGAACCCTACGGTTCCAACAGGACCCGACGGTTCTAACCGGAACCGTTCGGTTCCGGTTGGAACCGTCCGAACCGGTGGAACCGTACGGTTCCACCGGTTCGAGTTGGGGTGGAACCCCAACCGAACCGGTCCCATTCCGGTTCGGTTCCGGAACCGGAACCGGAACCTTCCGGTTCCAACCGGTTCGTTTCCGGTTCGGTTCCGGTTCGGAACCGGAACCGTGGCCGGGTCTAACTACAGTGGGTAGAGTGTTGAGGTCTTATATACGTAGTATGCCCGAGGTACTAGTATTCTAGGCATTACCTCTCCAGTATCTGATCCTCGAGAACATCCTCAAGTTCTACAGAAAGGTTATTAAGATTTCCGAATATCATTCGAATATCATTCCTTATGAAAGCAACCATAATTCTTGTTCCAACAGATAATCCTTCTGCAATCATCCTAGTTAATTACTAGAAGTTCATAACAAGTTATGAGAATAGAAAGTAAAGTACTGAGAATATTCACACAAAGGAGTAGGAAAAGAAAGCTATTAGAAAAGTAAAGAAAGATTCATATATGTTCAAGCAACCAGAGACAGTAAGAGGTAGAGAATAGAAATAGATGGTAATGAAAATACCAGAACTTCTAGTAATAAAAGAGACAGTAAGTCTGAGCAAGAGTAAAATGTTGAGTTAACCTAAGTAAGGCTTTTTCCCTCCAAGTAAGATTCATTTCTTCCTCAGAAAAAATCCTTCAAGTCGATCCAATAGTCTTCAAGTACCTTGTATAGATAACAAGATCCCCGAGTAACGAAGGATAGTCAGAACGATAAAAGAGGCAAGAAATTAGGATTAAACGTGAAAGTTCCAACAGACAAGAGATGTTAAAAAGGATATAGAGATTTTAGATCCCCAAACCAGGCCCGCAGGCAAATAAGTGAATGTCGTAAACAGAAATGATTAGTTGCCTAAACCTAAGAATCTAATAGATAAGCTTTCGATCTACCTAGATCCTCATCTCTCACCGACACTAGTCAAGGAAACGGTCCTGACGAAGTTTATCTCATACCTACCTTACATGAGTAATAGACTCTACCAGGGCATAGTGTACCAGAATAAGGACGTCGACATCCATTGAGATATAAGATGATCGTCCAATCATTTAATAGCATAGATAGAGATAATCGTAAGAAAGCTAACCTTAAGAAATGGTTACCCGGAAAGGGACCAAGAAGGCTTCTAATGTCAAAGAAGGAATAACTCGGCATAGACCAAGATTGGCAAGTTGCAGTACTAGTAAGAACCTATAGATCAGACCAATGCCAGTAGGAATCTCTATGAGTTTAAAAAGACAGACCCATGAGATCGGAGATACTCATGAGTTAGTAAGACTACCAGTATGGACAGTAGGATTAACTAGCATAGTTGTAGCCTATAATAAGAATAGAGCAGAAGTCTAGAAGTAAACCATAAAATGAACCACCACTAGCCTCGACATTACGGGTTAGAGTCAAGATAAAAGATTTGGAAATAATAAGAATGGTACGGAAAGGGACAAGGGAGTTTAGTACGCTTAGTACATAGGTAATGTAACTTGGAGACGGCAACATAAATGGAGACCTCATTAGAATTAAAAAAAGTTATAAATCTTAAGATAGGAAGAAGCCGATGCAGACCCCAACAGAATGAATGATAAATCTTATTCCCATTAGCCAATGCAATTTGTTGTAATTTCTGTTTTCATATTTTGTGTATACATGTTGTAGAATTTTTAATTTTGTGTGTTATTTTTGTAGGGAAAAGCACAAACGGAGCATTTTAAGACAGAAGGAATGGTGTTTGGCAATCACAAAGAATAGAACCAATTCATTAGCGATGGCTGAGTAAAGAATGAAATCTTAAGACGCATCCTAATGGATTTATATACCAAACAAGTGGCGTATTGCGTACACAATTCCGTTGCCTTAATTATTACTTTGATTCGCTTTTCTGTTGTAATTATCTTTATTTTCGTAGACAGGATCCAGACTTTTTGACCTTTCACGAATTCTTTTGTTGTTTGGCAAACAAACATCCTTTGGAAGATACTAGTGTTATTATTACTCACCCTTTTTCAGGTACTATAAATTCAGCCCGTCATTGCACTTTTGAAGGCATCCAGAGTTGAGAAAGAAATACATAAAAAATGGAAGCCACTTCAAGAAGACGAGTTGAAAACATCTGTGTGTTTTGCGGTAGTAGTGTTGGTGTTAAGCCACAATACGTAGAAGCAGCACATGAATTGGGTCGAGTCTTAGCTGCAAGGAATCTGCACTTAATATATGGCGGAGGAAATCTTGGACTTATGGGGATCGTTTCAAAGGCTGTACAGGAAGGAGGCAGTCACGTTTTGGGAATCATCCCAAAACCCTTGGCAGAGGCAAATCTTATTGTATCATCAAACGGAGAGGAACTGATCGTGCCAGGTATGTCTGAACGACTGGTAGAAATGATTAATCGTGCTGATGCTTTTATCGCTTTGCCAGGTGGCTTGGGCACATTGGAGGAAATTTTTATAATTCTATCTTGGGCGAACCTGAACATACACCAGAAACCGCTTGGACTACTTAACGTTGATGGATTTTATGATTTTCTTTGTGTGTTTCTTGATGATGCCCGAAGAAATGGGTTCGTGTCAAAACCGATGAAAGAACTCATCTTCACTGCCAGAACTGCTCCAGATCTAATAGACCAACTCATAGCCTATGAACCACAAGTTGACCCCATCCTTTCAAAGATAAATTGGTCCGAGGACGATCGTGGTAAGAGGCGTCGAATTAATCTGGATCTTAACCTTTAATTTCGTGTAGAATTTCAGCTAACCAGGTACGGCTTTCTTAACTCTCCTTTTACTGTTTAAGACATTGTGGACAATGTCTCATTTAGGTTTGGGGGAGGAAATTAGTTGATCAGTACCTTGTTTTTAGATTGTATGTTTTTTTTATTTTTAGTCCAAAATTTTTCGAAAAATACAAAAAAATTGTAAATTTTTCAAAAAATTACAAAAATATTTTGCGTTTTTGTGTTTTGACTAAAAAGGTGAAATTGGTAAAAGATAGCCGAGTAAGGAGTTTCTACTCCTGAGACGTATCTCAAACCTATTTCGAAACAAGTTAATTTTTGTTTATTTCATTTTGAATTATTTAATTTGTGAATTCTCCATAACACTGACTAAAATGAATCTTCATATGCTCAGTTGACAGGTATTATCAACATACATAGTAACATACGGACATGAGCTGTAATTGAAAAGTTTGTAATATTCAGTGCTCTAGTTTAATTGGAGGAAGCATTGCAAAAAGTGATGGAGTAAAAAAAAAAAAACTGAGATCCGAGTTATTAAGTCTATAAGGGTGTTTTAACACCTAGTGCCCTAAAGCCAACTGGTTTGGGAGTCACTGGCCCAAAGCTCGTTACATGGATCGAAGATGCTACAAAAATATATATATCTGAAGTCTGAGTAATTAAGTCCGTAGGGGTGTCTTAACACATGGTGCCCTAAAGCCAACTGGTTTGGGAGCCACCGACCCAACACTCGTTACATAGATGAAATGTATTGTATATAAATAAAAAATAGTGAAAATTCAAAGAAAAAATCAGAAAAATCAGAAAAATTATTCCATTGCTACAAAAAGGTGTGAAATCTGATAGAACTTTAGGACAAAAATATTACTCTCTTATCAACTGCACTTATGACTGTTGTGGGCAAAAATGAGTTGATTAATATTTTGTTGGCTGTGTATATGGAGAATGGTTGATAAGTGCATGAAAATACACTTTGAAACATCACTTATTCGGGTTTATTGTTAAGTATTTAGTAATATATTTTATATTTTATTATAGGATTTTTATTATTTTATTAATTTAGAAAATATTTAATATTTATGTTAATTTAGTAATTTTTCTCTCTAATGTTTTAGGAATTGGAAATAAAGCAAAAAGAGAAAGTAATTTGAAGAAATACAAAGAAGAAAGGCACGTGGGCCCAATTGTTGTTCCAAATCTTTGATTAAAAAAAGAAAAAAGAAGGAAAATATCATTGAATAGGATTTGGAAGAAAGCTGGCCAAATGGGCAAGAAAGATTGTTTCAGCCACCAATATTGACTAAAACTTTGAATTGCAATTGGAAATTGACGTGGGCCCAAAGCAGTCCATAGGGTTTCATAACTGTATGGTTATTTAAAGAACAGAAGCTGCGAGAATTGAAGGGAGGACGGCGTGAAGCAGCTTAGGCTGCTGCGCAAAATCAAATCAAAAAACGCAGGGAGCTGCTGAGCGTAGGAGATCAGCCGAGAGAGGCTGCTGGGCGTGGAGAGAGAGACCAATAACTGAATGGGGGGCTGCGCATTAACAGAAAAAATATTCAGAAGCAGACGCAAGCAGGAAGCCGTAGCCGAGAAGTTCAGAGAAGAAACCAGGGCACAAAAGTCGGGACGCGGAGCCGTGATGATTCAGAATAATAATTCTCTCCAATCCCGGGTTATTTTATTTCTTTTATGATGAACTAATCCCCTAGGCAAATGTATGAATGAACTCTTGTGTTGGATTTTTATTATTTATGTTTTTTGATTCCTACGAACCTTTTTATCGTTTAATAAAATTAATGTTTATTGTTTTCTATTATTTTTCGATTTATTAATCGAGAAATTATATTTTGTTAAATCTCATATGGATCCAGTCATGCTTCTTCTATGTGTGGTTTGCGAATTTAATTGTGACTGGTAAAGTTGTTTTGCGTGTTGGTCTTCTGCTGCAGTATTGCCTGAGGGTATATTGTCGACGTTAGATAGCTCGTAACGATGACTTTTGTGTACTGTTAACATAGAGAAAATAATCATTAATTACCTTAGAATTTAATATGCGTAGAATTGAATATGTTCCGGTTGTTGGTTTGGGATGTGAAACCTTCAATTGTGTAATAAAAGGAATCAATAACTAAATATAGGAGTTCGATGCAAGAGGGATTCCCGAAGCTTTGTCGTATCTCTCTGCCATTATCATTTAATATCATTTCATTATTTTATTTATCTTTAATATAATTATCAATTTTTATCGTTTTATTTATTAAGTTACCGTTAACATTCTTGATTGAGTGAATCAGTTTCATTGTAACCATCTCTCTGAGGAATCGACACCCCAGCTATACTGTGATAACCGCAAGTCATATTTGGGCGTAATCAATGGTAAATATAATCGGAGAATTTACTTATTCGGTAATTTAGAAAGAAACAAAACAACTAATAACTTGGAGTAGAAATTTCACATGATTAGTCACTAACTTCTTTATTCTCTTTTCGCTTGTCTTTTTGCTTTTGTGTGCATTAGTTTTACTACCTTTTTACTTTTGTAAAATGTTTGTGGGTATCATTGCTGTAAACCCTCACGAGACTACAACTCGTCCACTAGGGACACCTAGGGGTTTAAAGGCCTGTTGCATACGCTAAATGCAACCGTGATCCCTACGAAAGTGGCTTAGTTAAATTTTATTATGTTATTTTATTTTGTGTTTTGCTCGAGGACTAGCAAAATGTTAGGTTTGGGGGTGTGATGAGTGGTAAATCTATCACTATTTCCCACTCATTTAACCTAATATTTTGTATAGTTTCTTGAGTTTTGTGAACGTTTTGATGTGTTTTATGTTATTTTGCACATAAATAAAGTTGGGAAAGCATTGGAAGCAATTGGGGCCAAAATAGAGAAAACATGACAAAAGGGCAATTCGGTAATTTTCCGTGTCGCGACGCCAAGACCCTACGAGTCGCGACGTCTAACGTGCGCCGGACATGCTAACGTGCACCGAGGGACACATGTCAGAATCTGAGAAATTGGACTTGCTAACGTGCGCTGGCCTTACTAACGTGCGTCGTGCCACGTGTCATCATCACAGAAGATCAACTAAAATGCGCCGTCTGCCACGTGTCAAAATGTCATTGGACCAACGCAAGCGCGTGCCATTTGTCGAGTTGTCATTGGACTGAATAACCGGTGAATCACATGCTGCCACGTGTTAATCTCTCATTGGACCAATCCTAAACGCGTGCCACGTGTCAGATGATCATTGGACCGAAAGTTCAGCCAATCACCGTGTGCCACGTGTCGTCTTCTCATTGCACCCCTTTTACCGTGTCACATGTGTCATCACCAGATTCTGCCGACAGATCACACGTGGTCAACCCGCGTGGACCAAAACCGCGTGCCAGAGTCGCTACGCTGGGACCTTTGGCGTCGCGACGCTCGTTCCAGAAAATGCCTATAAATTCAGGCCTTCACCACTTCATTTGGTGTGCTTTCCTTGGGAGCTTTTCCCTGTTTTTAGAGGATTGCATCTATTTTTGTATATATAAATAATATTTTTAATTATGTATTTTAATTTTCAGTAATAGTAATAGTAGTTCTTCTTCTTCTCTTTTCTTTTATGTTTAGTAGTTAATTTCCGTTGGGGTAAAAGGTGAAACCTTTAATATAATTATCTAGTTAAATCTCACTTAACTATAATTTATAAATTATAATTTAACCGGATTAATTAATGTCGGACTTTATTACCGCCTATATGGTCGGGTTAAATATAAATTACTTTACCGCCTATATGGCTGGTCTTTATGTGACAGATAATTACCGCCTATATGGCTGGTGTAATTGGACTAAATGGATTACCACCTATATGACTGGTTTTAAATGTTTAATATTATTAATTCCTGAGAAAGCAGAATATAAAATAATTTATATATTATAATAAGTGAGATTCCTAGATAAGAAATATTAAATGTGGATCCTCTAACCCCATCATTTTATTTTATTCTAGGGAAGTAATGAAACACAATATCCATACTTAATAATTGATTTTCTTTTTATGGGTAATTCTTTAGTTTGTTTATTGAGTCTTAATGGATTTATATACCAAACAAGTGGCGTATTGCGTACACAATTCCGTTGCCTTAATTATTGCTTTGATTTGCTTTTCTGTTGTAATTATCTTTATTTTCGTAGACAGGATCCAGACTTTTTGACCTTTCACGATTTCTTTTGTTGTTTGGCAAACAAACGTCCTCTGGAAGATACTAGTGTTATAATTACTCACCCTTTTTCAGGTACTATAAATTCAGCCCGTCATTGCACTTTTGAAGGCATCCAGAGAAGAAATACATAAAAAATGGAAGCCACTTCAAGAAGACGAGTTGAAAACATCTGTGTGTTTTGCGGTAGTAGTGTTGGTGTTAAGCCACAATTGGTAGAAGCGGCACATGAATTGGGTCGAGTCTTAGCTGTAAGGAATATGCACTTAATATATGGCGGAGGAAATCTTGGACTTATGGGGATCGTTTCAAAGGTTGTACAGGAAGGAGGCAGTCACGTTTTGGGAATCATCCCAAAACCCTTGGCAGAGGAAAATCTTATTGGATCATCAAACGGAGAGGAACTGATCATGCCAGGTATGTCTGAACGACTGGTAGAAATGATTAATCGTGCTGATGCTTTTATCGCTTTGCCAAGTGGCTTGGGCACATTGGTGGAAATTTTTATAGTTCTATCTTGGGCGAACCTGAACATACACCAGAAACCGCTTGGACTGCTTAACGTTGATGGATTTTATGATTTTCTTTGTGTGTTTCTTGATGATGCCCGAAGAAATGGGTTCGTGTCAAAACACATGAAAGAACTCCTCTTCACAGCCATAACTGCTCCAGATCTAATAGACCAACTCATAGCCTATGAACCACAAGTTGACCCTATCCTTTCAAAGATAAATTGGTCCGAGGACGATCGTGGTAAGAGGCGTCGAATTAATCTGGATCTTAACCTTTAATTTCGTGTAGAATTTCAGCTAACCAGGTACGGCCTTCTTAACTCTCCTTTTACTGTTTAAGACATTGTGGACAATGTCTCATTTAGGTTTGGGGGAGGAAATTAGTTGATTAGTACCTTGTTTTTAGTTTGTATGTTGTTTTTATTTTTAGTCCAAAATTTTTCGAAAAATACAAAAAAAAAAATTGTAAAATTTTCAAAAAATTACAAAAATATTTTGCGTTTTTGTGTTTTGACTAAAAATGTGAAATTGGTAAAAGATAGCTGAGTAAGGAGTTTCTACTCCTGAGACGTATCTCAAACCTATTTCGAAACAAGTTAATTTTTGTTTATTTCATTTTGAATTATTTAATTTGTGAATTCTCCAAAACACTGACTAAAATGAATCTTCATATGCTCAGTTGACATGTATTATCAACATACATAGTAACATACGGACATGAGCTGTAATTGAAAAGTTTGTAATATTCAGTGCTCTAGTTTAATTGGAGGAAGCATCTCAAAAAGTGATGGAGTAAAAAAAAAAAAAAAAAAAAAAACTAAGATCCGAGTTATTAAGTCTGTAAGGGTGTTTTAACACCTAGTGCCCTAAAGCCAACTGGTTTGGGAGTCACTGGCCCAAAGCTCGTTACATGGATCGAAGATGCTACAAAAATATATATATCTGAAGTCTGAGTAATTAAGTCCGTAGGGGTGTCTTAACACCTGGTGCCCTAAAGCCAACTGGTTTGGGAGCCACCGACCCAACACTCGTTACATAGATGGAAGGTATTGTATATAAATAAAAAATAGTGAAAAATCAAAGAAAAAATCAGAAAAATCAGAAAATTTTTTCCATTGCTACAAAAAGGTGTGAAATCTGATAGAACTTTAGGACAAAAATATTACTCTCTTATCAACTGCACTTATGACTGTTGTGTGCAAAAATGAGTTGATTAATATTTTGTTGGCTGTGTATATGGAGAATGGTAAATATAATCGGAGAATTTACTTATTCGGTAATTTAGAAAGAAACAAAACAACTAATAACTTGGAGTAGAAATTTCACCTGATTAGTCACTAACTTCTTTATTCTCTTTTCGCTTGTCTTTTTTGCTTTTGTGTGCATTAGTTTTACTACCTTCTTACTTTTGTAAAATGTTTGTGGGTATTATTGCTGTAAACCCTCACGAGACTACAACTCGTCCACTAGGGACACCTAGGGGTTTAAAGACCTGTTGCATACGCTAAATACAACCGTGATCCCTACGAAAGTGGCCTAGTTAAATTTTATTATGTTATTTTATTTTGTGTTTTGCTCGAGGACTAGCAAAATGTTAGGTTTGGGGGTGTGATGAGTGGTAAATCTATCACTATTTCCCACTCATTTAACCTAATATTTTGTATAGTTTCTTGAGTTTTGTGAACGTTTTGATGTGTTTTATGTTATTTTGCACATAAATAAAGTTGGGAAAGCATTGGAAGCAATTTGGGGCCAAAATAGAGAAAACATGACAAAAGGGCAATTCGGTAATTTTTTTGCGTCGCTACGTCTAACTTGCGCCGGACATGCTAACGTGCGCCGAGGGACACGTGTCAGAATCTGAGAAATTGGACTTGCTAACGTGCGCTGGCCTTACTAACGTGCGCCGTGCCACATGTCATCATCACAGAAGTTCAGCTAAAATGAGCCGTCTGCCACGTGTCGAAATCTCATTGGACCAAAGCAAGCGCGTGCCACGTGTCGAGTTGTCATTGGACCGAATCACCGGTGAATCACATGTTGCCACGTGTTAATCTCTCATTGCACAAATCCTAAACGCGTGCCACGTGTCAGATGATCATTGGACCGAAAGTTCAGCCAATCACCGTGTGCCACGTGTCGTCTTCTCATTGCACCACCTTTACCGCGTCACATGTGTCATCACCAGATTCTGCCGACAGATCACGCGTGGTCAACCCGCGTGGACCAAAACCGCGTGCCAGCGTCGCTACGCTGGGACCTTTGGCGTCGCGACACTCGTTCCAGAAAATGCCTATAAATTCAGGCCTTCACCACTTCATTTGGTGTGCTTTCCTTGGGAGCTTTTCCCTGTTTTTAGAGGATTGCATCTATTTTTGTATATATAAATAATATTTTTAATTATGTATTTTAATTTTCAGTAATAGTAATAGTAGTTCTTCTTCTTCTCTTTTCTTTTATGTTTAGTAGTTAATTTCCGCTGGGGTAAAAGGTGAAACCTTTAATATAATTATCTAGGTAAATCTCACTTAACTATAATTTATAAATTATAATTTAACCGGATTAATTAATGTCAGATTTTATTACCGCCTATATGGTCGGGTTAAATATAAATTACTTTACCGCCTATATAGCTGGTCTTTATGTGACAGATAATTACCGCCTATATGGCTGGTGTAATTGGACTAAATGGATTACCACCTATATGGCTGGTTTTAAATGTTTAATATTATTAATTCCTGAGAAAGCAGAATATAAAATAATTTATATATTATAATAAGTGAGATTCCTAGATAAGAAATATTAAATGTGGATCCTCTAACCCCAGCATTTTATTTTATTCTAGGGAAGTAATGAAACACAATATCCATACTTAATAATTGATTTTCTTTTTATGGGTAATTCTTTAGTTTGTTTATTGAGTCTTAAGCTTAATGCTTCTTGTTGTCTGATCACCAATAATTAGATACCTGTAAATAAATAGAATCAATAATTAATAACAACAGTAGGAATTAAGTCCTCATGGGATCGATATTTTATACTACTTGAACGATACGTGCGCTTGCGTTATACGTGTGTGTTTATGCCGGTCAAGTTTTTGGCGCCGTTGTCGGGGACTTATTTTTCTTGAGTTATTAATTTTGAAGCTATCTAATTTACTTGTATCTAATTTTCTTTATTTTTATCTGTAATTTTTTTCTTTTATTTCAGGTGGTTGAAAAATGGAACACTATTGGGAGATTGAGAGATTACGAGCTTTACAAGAAGATACACCCCACATCTGGGAGCAAGAGTTCGGTTTTCTGAGGCCTGTTGTGCAGTCCAATGACTATCACTGGATGCCAGAACCAATCACTATTACATTTTCTCATCAGAACGAAATGGGGAGATGTGTGATTTGTGATGGTAACCACCCGAGCGATCAATGCATATACTTTTCATAGTGGCAGAATTATCAGAATCATTCAAGGTACGAAGAACCATCACATTTTCCATCTTATCCACCATCCACCTATGATTTCCATCAACAATCAGAACCATCAGATGAAGATCAGATGATTGACATGCTCAAAGATTGGGTCAAGAAACAAGACGAAAAGTTGGATACAATGCTTGAAACATGTCAGAATCAATTTGAAAGTATTCAGAGACAATCAGAATTCATTCAGAGACTGACAAATCAAACGAGACAGTTACCTCAAGAAGAATTATCAGATGAAACTGACAAAGCCTTCGAGTACCCAGAGATCCACAATGACACCTTAACAGAGGAAGAGGCTGAGCAGTATCAACAACCAGAGGTATCAGTTCAGGAGCCCGAACCGGCAAATTCTCGATTTGATTTTTATTATTCTGACTCTGAAGAGGATGAAGCTGATCTGATTGTACCAACTGTATCAACACTTGAGGATGGAATTTTGTATCCTCAAAATGAAGATCTTGGAGAATCCATTAGACAAATGTTTGAAGAAGATCTACCTGAACCAATCATTTCACCCAGATCAGAGGATAAAGACCTAAAATCTGACATTTCTTTACATCCTCTGGTTGATAATTTTGCAGCATGTATTTCACAGATGACAGATGAATAACTGAATACATAAATTTTCAAATACGTTTGTGAAGAAAATGTGGAGCAAGAAACAGAGCAAATGGAGTAGCCAATGTCTGACCTTAATAAAGATCCAGAGCATTCAGGAGAAACATCGCTGTTTTGGGGAGTACAAATCAAAAACATCGTCCAAAAGCTTGACAGAATGGAACTCCCATTCTAAGTCAAGCACCATACGAGACCTCCTATTTTCTTTCTTTCTTTGCAATAACCACTGGAACAACAAGAGTAAAAAGGTGGCACAAGCACTAAATAAGACAAAAAAATTTCTGCTACCTTACCGTTGGAAGAGACCCTTGAAAAGCACCGCTCACGAGATTATCTTTAATCGGACATCCAAAACGACGTTGAAACCTTCTTAACAGATGATTTCAGTCACGTCTGGCTGAAGACTTAAAATTTAGCGCTAGCAGGGAGGCAACCTATGCAATTTGTTGTAATTTCTGTTTTCATATTTTGTGTATACATGTTGTAGAATTTTTAATTTTGTGTGTTATTTTTGTAGGGAAAAGCACAAACGGAGCATTTTAAGACAGAAGGAATGGTGTTTGGCAATCACAAAGAATAGAACCTATTCATTAGCGATGGCTGAGTAAAGAATGAAATCTTAAGACGCATCATAATGGATTTATATACCAAACAAGTGGCGTATTGCGTACATAATTTCGTTGCCTTAATTATTGCTTTGATTCGCTTTTCTGTTGTAATTATCTTTATTTTCGTAGACAGGATCCAGATTTTTTGACCTTTCACGATTTCTTTTGTTGTTTAGCAAACAAACGTCCTCTGGAAGATACTAGTGTTATTATTACTCACCCTTTTTCAGGTACTATAAATTCAGCCCGTCATTGCACTTTTGAAGGCATCCAGAGTTGAGAAAGAAATACATAAAAAATGGAAGCCACTTCAAGAAGACGAGTTGAAAACATCTGTGTGTTTTACGGTTGTAGTGTTGGTGTTAAGCCACAATACGTAGAAGCAGCACATGAATTGGGTCGAGTCTTAGCTGCAAGGAATGCACTTAATATATGGCGGAGGAAATCATGGACTTATGGGGATCGTTTCAAAGGCTGTACAGGAAGGAGGCAGTCACGTTTTGGGAATCATCCCAAAACCCTTGGCAGAGGCAATCTTATTGGATCATCAAACGGAGAGGAACTGATCGTGCCAGGTATGTCTGAACGACTGGTAGAAATGATCAATCGTGCTGATGCTTTTATCGCTTTGCCAGGTGGCTTGGGCACATTGGAGGAAATTTTTATAGTTCTATCTTGGGCGAACCTGAACATACACCAGAAACCGCTTGGACTGCTTAACGTTGATGGATTTTATGATTTTCTTTGTGTGTTTCTTGATGATGCCCGAAGAAATGGATTCGTGTCAAAACCAATGAAAGAACTCCTCTTCACTGCCAGAACTGCTCCAGATTTAATAGACCAACTCATAGCCTATAAACCACAAGTTGACCCTATCCTTTCAAAGATAAATTGGTCCGAGGACGATCGTGGTAAGAGGCGTCGAATTAATCTGGATCTTAACCTTTAATTTCGTGTAGAATTTCAGCTAACCAGGTACGGCCTTCTTAACTCTCATTTTACTGTTTAAGACATTGTGGACAATGTCTCATTTAGGTTGGGGGAGGAAATTAGTTGATTAGTACCTTGTTTTTAGTTTGTATGTTGTTTTTATTTTTACTCCAAAATTTTTCGAAAAATACAAAAAATTGAAAAATTTTCAAAAAATTACAAAAATATTTTGCGTTTTTGTTTTTGACTAAAAAGGTGAAATTGGAAAAGATAGTCGAGTAAAGAGTTTTCACTCCTGAGACGTATCTCAAACCTATTTCGAAACAAGTTAATTTTTGTTTATTTCATTTTGAATTATTTAATTTGTGAATTCTCCATACACTGACTAAAATGAATCTTCATATGCTCAGTTGACAGGTATTATCAACATACATAGTAACATACAGACATGAGCTGTAATTGAAAAGTTTGTAATATTCAGTGCTCTAGTTTAATTGGAGGAAGCATCTCAAAAAGTGATGGAGTAAAAAAAAAATACTGAGATCCGAGTTATTAAGTCTGTAAGGGTGTTTTAAACCTAGTGCCCTAAAGCCAACTGGTTTGGGAGTCACTGGCCCAAAGCTCGTTACATGGATCGAAGATGCTAAAAAAATATATATCTGAAGTCTTAGTAATTAAGTCTGTAGGGGTGTCTTAACACCTGGTGCCCTAAAGCCAACTGGTTTGGGAGCCACCGACCCAACACTCGTTACATAGATGGAAGATATTGTATATAAATAAAAAATAGTGAAAAATCAAAGAAAAAATCAGAAAAAATTATTCCATTGCTACAAAAAGGTGTGAAATCTGATAGAACTTTAGGACAAAAATATTACTCTCTTATCAACTGCACTTATGACTGTTGTGGGCAAAAATGAGTTGATTAATATTTTGTTGGCTGTGTATATGGAGAATGGTAAATATAATCGGAGAATTTACTTATTCGGTTATTTAGAAAGAAACAAAACAACTAATAACTTGGAGTATAAATTTCACCTGATTAGTCACTAACTTCATTATTCTCTTTTCGCTTGTCTTTTTGCTTTTGTGTGTATTAGTTTTACTACCTTTTTACTTTTGTAAAATGTTTGTGGGTATCATTGATGTAAACCCTCACGAGACTACAACTCGTCCACTAGGGACACCTAGGGGTTTAAAGGCCTGTTGCATACGCTAAATGCAACCGTGATCCCTACGAAAGTGGCTTAGTTAAATTTTATTATGTTATTTTATTTTTGTGTTTTGCTCGAGGACTAGCAAAATGTTAGGTTGGGGGTGTGATGAGTGGTAAATCTATCACTATTTCCCACTCATTTAACCTAATATTTTGTATAGTTTCTTGAGTTTTGTGAACGTTTTGATGTGTTTTATGTTATTTTACAGTTAAATAAAGTTGGGAAAGCATTGGAAGCAATTTGGGGCCAAAATAGAGAAAACGTGACAAAAGGGCAATTCGGTAATTTTTCCGCGTCGCGACGTCAACTGTGCGCCGGACATGCTAACGTGCGCCGAGGGACACGCGTCAGAATCTGAGAAATTGGAATTGCTAACGTGCGCTGGCCCTACTAACGTGCGCCATGCCACATGTCATCATCACAGAAGATCAGCTAAAATGCACCGTCTGCCACGTGTCGAAATCTCATTGGACCAAAGCAAGCGTGTGCCACGTGTCGAGTTGTGTCGTTGGACCGAATCACCGGTGAATAACATGCTGCCACATGTTAATCTCTCTTGGACCAATCCTAAACGCGTGCCACGTGTCAGATGATCATTGGACCGAAAGTTCAGCAAATCACCGTGTGCCACGTGTCGTCTTCTTATTGCACCACCTTTACCGTGTCACACGTGTCATCACCAGATTCTGTCGACAGATCACGCGTGGTCAACCCGCGTGGACTAAAACCACGTGCCAGTGTCGCTACGCTGGGACCTTTGGCGTCGCGACGCTCGTTCCAGAAAATGCCTATAAATTCAGGCCTTCACCATGGTGTTGTTGTACAAATTAACTATGTGACAAGGAAATTGCACTTTTATCATTTGTGATTAGATCACCTTAGATGTATAAATGATAAGAGGTCCATATGATTAGTTCCTGCATTGAGATGATATGAGACAGTATCAGTCCACGAAGGATTAACCATTAAATATCCCTAGTCAGAGTATTATCAAGATATGACATCGGTAATGCGTAAAAGACTAGTATTACACTTGTGCGTTGTGAGGGCACAACGGCATAGTTCGCATATATTTAAGTATTGGATACTTATGCAAGTGCAATAGGAGGTTATGTTTCACCGATGGTACGGGAAACAGCTTCGCTCTGGATAGACCCTCTCGGAATCCCATTGGTAGTATGACTGTGTGTCTATGGGAGTCCGACATCAGGGTAGGTGTATTTGGTCTTAACCTGATACTTGCACCGCTAATACTTAAGACAATAAATGTACTTTGGTTGAGGTCATCCAGGGCTTTCGATATTCATCTGTGTACGCCAATGCTGGGTATATTGAGAATCGTAGAGTATTGGGTGTGATGTCAAGACGGAAGTATCACTCCAGTCATAGTGGAGATGATGTCACGTAGGATATGGTATTAGTGCTCTTAAGTGCTGCGCAGCCATCGGGATATTATGACTAGGTTGTATATCCGATTATAGAGACTAGTTACCAGACATCCGACATGTGCTTCGTACGGGGCAGACATAATTCCAGTGCCAGGCCTAGCACGTGACCATCTGATACTGGATTGAAGTACAATATACGATGTATACTACGCCTGATATAGATCCTTTATTCCTGTAAGGATATTTCTGGAGAATTGGATAGGCATGGCGCTTTGCTAGAAGCCAACCTTATCTTGTAAATCGGTAAAACGTAGTACTTGGTACTTACGTGTTCGGATAGTCCGACGACCGTATTTACTGCCAACATATCTGGGGATCCCATGGGTCACTTCCCAATGATTCACCAATGATGTATGACTCGCACTTTAATTAATCTGGGATTAATTTGATGAGAGAGAAAATTAATCTGGGATTAATTACGGAGATATTTTATCTGGGATAAAATATCATCTAAAGAGAGAAAATGATTAATTTGGAATTAATCGGCAAAGTTAATATATTCGATATATTAAACGAAATTGGATTTCGACGCGGAATTGAAATTGGATTTTAATTCGGGCGAACGAATTAATTTAGAATTAATTCGTTAGCAACGTGAATACTGAATTCGCTACGCGTAATCATTTAATTACGACGCAACGGAAAATTCGCTAATTAGGAATTAGCGAACCCGAGCCTGAGAGTGATTGCGAGCGCATTCACATTTCGAATTCGAGTGCGGCACGCAAGTCACATCAAGCTTCAAATCATTCGTCACATCAAGCGTCAAATCAAACATCACTTTGAGTGATGTGACATTTGATTGATTGATGTGATTGATTGAATGAAAAGCAACTTGTCACTTTGAGTGATAGAAGTTGTTGAAATAGTGCAAGTGGTTGGAAAAGCATTTACCATTTAATTATTGATAATTTATTTGGTAAATCCTTAATATATTTTATGGAAAATATATAAAGGATATTGGATATTGTTTTACCAACTAACACATTTTCTTCTTCATCCATTTCTCTCTCTCATTCACGCCTAGGGCTGTGAAATTTTACCTTATGGTTTGGCCAAAAACCGTGAGCCATGAAGCAAATTTTGAGTGATTTTATTGCAAATTACTTGAGAGCTAGCACTCCGAGAGTTATACGAAGGTGTTAGGGAAACCCACCCACGAGCCGGGAATCGTTTGACGAAGATTGGAGCTCGAAATCTTGAAGCAAATATGAAATTTCTTGGAGCAGAATTCTGCACTGGTTTGGCGCCACTTTGAAGGAGAAAATTGATTTTGTTCTTCATCAAATCGTCTTAACCGATCTATGTGAGTATTCCGCTATCTCCTTTGATGTATTCACACTTGTTTTTCATGCTTGTTATGATCTTGGGACCTAATTTAGAACCAACACCTATGGTACTTTTTCTTTCCGTAGGATGCCATTTGGATTATGTAATGGCCCTGCTACATTTCAGCGTTGCATGATGGCCATCTCCTCAGACATGTTGGAGCAGAGTATGGAGGTTTTTATGGATGCTTTTTCTGTGTTTGGAGATTCTTTTGACCACTTCTTGCAAAATTTGGAACATGTGTTACAAAGGAGAGAAGATACAAACATGGTGCTCAATTGGGGAGAATGCCATTTCATGGTACATGAGGGCATTGTTCTTGGACACTGGATTTCACAAAAAGGAATCGAGGTAGACAAAGCAAAGATTGAAACAATTGAAAAACTACCTCCGTCGACATCTGTCAATGGGATTCGGAGCTTTCTCGGACATGCAGGTTTTTACAGGAGATTTATCAAAGACTTTTCCAAGATTGCTAAACCTCTGTGCAATCTTCTGGAGAAGGATGTGCCTTTCAACTTCACCAAAGAATGTCAGGAAGCTTTTGAGATCTTATAACATAAGCTGATTTCTACCCCGATCATTGTAGCACCAGACTGGACCCTTCCATTTGAAGTGATGTGTGATGCTAGTGATTTTGCTGTAGGTGCAGTTTTGGGACAATGCAAAGCAAAAATTTTCCACACCATTTACTACTCCAAAGAATGTCAGGAAGCTTTTGAAAAATTCCGCTCCTATCTGCTGGGTCCGAAAGTGGTGGTTTGTTGGATAATTATGACCCATAGCGTCACTATTTGTACAGATCATGGAGTTGTTGTACAAATTAACTATGTGACAAAGGAGATTGCTCTCTTATCATTTGTGATTAGACCACCAAGATGTATAAATGATAGAAGGTCCTTACAATTTGTTCCTGGATTGAGAATGATATGAGATAGTATCAGTCCACGAAGGATAAATCATTAAATATCCCTAGTCAGAGTATTATCGAGATTGGACATCGATAAATGCGTAAAAGACTAGTATTACACTTGTGCACGTTGTGAGGGCATAACAGCATAGTTCTCATATATTTGGGTATAGGATACTCATGCAAGTGTAATAGGAGCTTGTGTTTTACCGATGGTACGGGAAACAGCTTCGCTCTGGATAGACCCCCTCGGAATTCCATTGGTAGTATGACTATGTGTTTATGGAAGTTTGAAATCAGGGTAGGTGTATTTAGTCTTAACCTGAGACTTGCACCGCTAATACTTGCGACAATCAATATACTTTGGTTTTGGTCATCCAGGGCTTTAACAGGTTCTATGTACGCCTCTGCTGGGTATATTGAGAATCGTAGTGTGTTGGGTGTGATGTCAAGACGGAAGTATCACTCCAGTCATATGGAGATGATGATCGCGCAGGGAGCGGATACAGAACTGGTTCTCTAAAGGGTTGCAACCATCGGGATAATATGACTGGGTCATGATTATCCAATAATAAAGAGACTAGTTGCTAGTGATCCGATATATGCTTCGTACGGGGCAGACACCGTACCAGCCCCAGGCCTGGCATGTGATCATCCGATACTGGATCGAAATATGCAATACTACGTATACTACGTCTGATATAGATCGCTATTCCTGTAAGCATGTTTCTGGAGAATTGGGTAGGCATGGAGCTTTGCTAGAAGCCAACTTGTCTTGTAAATCGGTAAAAGCGTAGTACTAGGTAATTACGTGTTCGGTTAGTCCGACAACCTGATTTATTGCCAACATATCCGGGGATCTCATGGGTCGCTTCCCGAAGATTCACCGATGACGTATGACTCGCACTTTATTAATCTAGGATTAATTAGATGAGAGAGAAAATTAATCTGGGATTAATTGCTGAGATATTTATCTGGGATAAAATATCATTTAAAGAGATAAAACGATTAATTTGTAATTAATCGATAAATTAATATATTCGATATATTATGCGAAATAGGATTTCGACGAGGAATTAAAATTAGATTTTAATTCGGGCGAACGAGTTAATTTAGAATTAATTCGTTAGCGACGTGAATAGTGATTTCGCTAGGCATAATCATTTAATTACGTCGTAACGAAAAATTCGTTAATTGGAATTAGCGAACTCGAGCCCGAGATTGTTTGCGAGCGCATTCGCATTTCAAATTCGAGTGCGGCATACAAGTCAAATCAAGCGTCAAATCATTAGTCGCATCAAACGTCAAATCATTAGTCACTTTGAGTGATGTGACAACTTGTCACTTGATTTGATTGATTGATGGATTGATGGTGGTAGTTGGCAAGCATTTAAGGCTTGACTTTTTGAAAATCAAAAGTGGTATATGTTTAATTAATTTTGGAAATGAATTGGAATATACACAACTCTCTCTCTCTCACAAATCTTCATCTCTCTCACGCCCATGGAAGGACCATTTTTCTTCTGGTTTGCCGAGAGCCAATGAGGAAAAAGGGAAGCAAAGTGTGAGGAATTTTGTGGCAAAATTCCAAGGTGCTACCACACAATAGGAGACATACGAAGGTGATAGGGAAACCCACCCATGAGCATGGGATTTCATCACAAAGCTTGGAGCTTTCATGGGAGGACCAAATCTGAATCTTGGAGAGGGAAAATGCAACTCACTGCCGTGACCATCCAGAGGCAGAAATCGATTTTTGTTGTCTACCGCATCACTCAACCGATCATTGTGAGTATTCCGCAACTTCCGTGATATATTCGCATGTTTATTTTATGTTTGTTATTCGATCATCGGGACTGTAGAACTCCAACAATGGTATCAGAGCGGAGTAAAAGCATGAAATTTGACTTAGGGTTAAAATTTGGGTAAAATGTATTTGAGCATGATTTTATGAAATTGGATGATTGAGTATGCTTAAATGTGTTTTAATTGAGGATTGATTGGATCAATTTGATGAAAAATGGTTTGGAACATTTTTTCCCCTAAATCCTTAGCTTGGCTGAATGGATAAGTGCCATATTTGTCTTGGATTTTTTGTTTTTTGATTCATTGGATGAGTTGGAATCAATTGGAAATGTTGATTTAATGTTTAATTGGATTCAATTGGATTGGATTTAAAATTGGACATAAAAATCCTCATTTAGCTGAGACTATAGAATCATGATTGGGTTTGATTTTTTGATAAAATGTGTTGGACATGTTTGTTGTAAAAGAGCATGATTAGTTGTGTAAATTGATGATTTGGAAATGTTGATTTATGTAATTAATTATGCATTACTCTTAGTTTAATTAAATATGAAATATGAAATTTGGGTTTAATTAATGGGCTTAAAATTGGATTTGGGCTTGTAATGTTGTAAATGGGCTAATTGGGCTTGGTTGTTCTACTAATTTAGGTTTAGGCTAAATTGGTTGGATCCAATTGGGCCCAAAACCGCTTCCATAAAGCCCAAATGCGACTAATGGACCTTTTATATTTAATTGGGCCTAATGGGCCTAATTGATTTCTAGGCTTATGTGGTTATTCCTTGATTGGGCTTTGGTTATTGGGTTTGACCCAAGTTAACCAAAAGTCAATGCCTTAAGAAATTAATTAAAAGCCCATTGGACTTTAATTAAATAAACATTGGATGTAATCGGGCTTTGAGACCCGTAACGATTAAATTTGGAATTTAAATCGTAAAGGTTTATTAATAAAGTGTAATATTTAATTGGAATTAAATAGTGAATTAGTATTAAGTACAAATTGAATTGGATTTAATTATGTAGTTTAATTTAATTCAAGAATTCGTACTTTGAGTACTTATTCGCAAAATGAGTTTGACTCGTGCAAAATCAAATCGTTGTTTGAACATTGGAATGGTCATAATTATCAGATTAATTAATTTGATTAGATTGATTGATAACATGCTTTGTGTGAATACATGGTTGCGATGCATGAATATGTATATCGGATGGATATTAGTTGGGTGGGGCAATTTAGAAATTGTTGTAATAAATTTGGAATTTATTAATTGGACCTGCGTGTCCAGCTTATTACCTCCTTACTCTTTGTATTCGCTTCTCACGTATTTCCCTCAATGTAAATGAGGTTTCTTTAGAAGTGTAGTGTAACGGGTAGAAGTAAATACTTGTTCTAGAGGGGAGAAGAAATAGAGAGATTTGATCTAGGATCAGTGTGTTAAGTATCCATCCGCATATCATTATTATTTTATTATACGCGCTTTATTATGTATTTAGAATGCATGTTTAAGGGTGTATGATGATGAGACCTTAACAAAGATAATAAATTGGTTGCCAATTTGACGCGAAAAAACCCTCGCAAAATATTAAGCATTTTTCCTTCATTGAGTGATTCTTACTCAAGATCCAAGACTGGTATGGGTTTGTTGGCCAAAGTCAAGACCTTTGTCCGTCGAGGATGTGTTGAATCACGAGAGCTTTGTTCCATATCGGTGTCTTGTCCAAGTTGTGGTTTGTTGGCCAAAGTCAATACCACTTCTTGTCCATCGACATTGATTACGAAGCTTTCCATGGTCAATGGGTTCCGCTTAACTGGGATCACTAAGTTTGTTGTGCCAAAGCCAAGGCTTAGTTGATTCAGAGGAAAAAGGTTAGGTAATATTGGATATATTGGCATATATAAGATATATGTTTCGGACTTGGATGTCCCCCTACTGGATCTAGGAATTGGATGGATCCAATTGATCTTAGAGATCTACCTAGTTAATTATCATACAATTTGTGGCCAAAGTCAAGATTGTGTGATATTTAACGGATCCTAGCCCACTAGGAAACACGGTTTCCCGAGTACTCGACAGAGGGTTAGAGGCTCGCCGAAAAATAGTGGGAGGCAAGAATGAATTTGCAATATTGTTTAATAACTTGCCATACGAGCTCATTCATAAATATCATTCGTCAATTAAATTTAGTTGGACTAATATTTAAATTGTTGTTTTATAATAACAGTTGGACTGTATTCAATCTATTAACATATAGTGATTAAAATAGTTGGACTATAATAATCATTATAATAAATAGTACCTAAATCGTTGATTAAATAGTTGGACTATTAAAATCAAGATAAAATTGAAAGATTAGCATTTAAAACATAATCATAGGGAAAATGTATTTAAATGATTTAATTTTCAAATTGGGAAAAAAATTTCAGGATGGTCCTGGAAACTAAGAAAGTTACTTTATTTGATAAAATAAAATATTAGGCCTAAGCCCGGAGTTAAGCAAAATTTAGAGCATAATCTTTGGAAGATTCATGTGATGATAACGTTAGTGCTTAATCCGATAATCTTGCCGAGATAGATTCCTTAATTTCTTAATCAGAATAAGGATTAGATCCTTAAAGTATGATAATGAAATTGAAGGATCTTCATAAATCTATGCTTAGATTTTAGAAGTATAAATTGCAATACAAAACTCTTGGAGAGTAATGACTATTCTCAATGAGATAAAGTCAAAGTTTGCAATTAGGCAAGTAGCGCAAGGCGCATCTTACTTCGACATTTCCGGAAGACCAAGGGCTAGGGCCGAACGCTTCTGGGGTGTGGAAAAGGGGAAAGGCAAAATCATTATAGTCTTCTGGGAAGATAAAGGACATATCCCCAAATCTCTGTCTAAATTGTGGCAAACGGGGATCGCGGAAGCGTGACTGCCGTTTGGACAAAACAGACATAAAGGAATTTATGACGGGCAAGGCTCTGACTTCAAATATGTTTGTCATAATTATGTTCACTACTAGTATTAAAATTGGATTTTAAATAATTAGTGTTGTACATAAATATGTACTGGTGTGCAGAATCTGCTATGAGCAGGATACTGACTTCAGTTGAGATTAATCTGCGAATTGAAAACGGGACGAAAGTCGCTGTTTCAACCGTAGATACCTAAGTTTAGGAACTACCCTTCGGGTCTGTACTAAATTAGGAAATGTTATAATGTAACTAGTTTGACTTGAGACATTATCTCTACATCAGTGTATAACCCACTGTGGGTGTACCTTTATATTCTAGAACACTAAAGTGTTTTATTATATAAAGATATTATTGAGATAAACACATTAGATGTGAATAACAGAATTATATTTTTGATATAAATAAATCTCAAAACTATATATGACAAACAAATAGCTCAAAACTGATTTGATCAGAAGAAACTTAAATGTGGCATAGTTGTCTGGGACACAATTAAACAAGACGTATATCCACACTTTCGAAGAGTGGGTACTAGGACAAATTTGATTCTATTCAAATAAAGTCTACGAATCTGGTTTATTGGGCAAAGTGCCTAAAACACCTTTACTTGGTAAAAGTACAAATGCCAACTATCTGTTAGCCCTAATTCATAGTAAAGCAAGTGGGCCCATGTCTAGGTAGGCTAGAGGTGGATATGAATATTTTGTGACCTTTACGGATGTGGCATCTCGTTATGGTTATGTGTTTCTTTTGAAACATAATCAGAAAATTTTTAAAGTTTCGACACGAAATAGACAAACAGATCGGCTAAAGTATTATAAACCGTCACGGTTAGACCGTAATGGAAAATACTTAAGCAATAAGTTTCTTATATACTTGAAAGAGTATAGTATTCTTTCAATGAGGACTCCTCCCGGAACACTTTATTTTGACGATGTGTCCGAACAGAGAAACCAAATTTTGTTAGACATGATAAGGTTAATCATGAGCGCTCTGAGCTACCATTTCCTTCAACGGATAAGCTTTAATAGTGCAAGAAATTATTTTGAATAAGGTTCCATTAAAAATATGTTTGACAGATTTCATATTAGATATGAACAGGAAAGAAACCGAGTTTCTCATTCCTGAAGATTGGGAATGTTGGGCATATGTTTTGGATGATACCAAACTAAAACCCAAATTGGATAGTGCCTAACTGTAGGTTATCTTAGGGATACCTAAGTATAGTACTTATACAACTCATAAGAGAACAATGTAATTGTTGCTCACCATGCGGTTCCTAAGAGGAATACCGAAATGCAGTGGTAAGTGGAGGATAGTAGACTCGATGAAAATTGTGAGTAATACTATTCCAGGCACCTATTCCTTAAGGAACATAAATAGTTCATCAAGGATGAAACTATACCAGTAATCTCGAATAACAAAGAACGCGTAAGTCGGAAAGAGTCAGAAAACAACCTCGGGTATGGGTTTCTGATCTCACCTCATAAAGATGTTTATCTTTTGAGGAACACCAACTGACTACGTATGAGGAAGTGATACAAGGTATCGAATCCCTATTATGGCAAAAGTGCCATGATGTCCGAAATGGATCCATGATACCAACTATGTTTGGATACTAGTTGATGTACCGCAAGGCACTGTGCCTACTGGTACTATATAAATCTTCAAGGAAGACATACGTGGAAGGCAACATACCAACGTATTAAGCTAGGCTTTTAGCGGAAAGGTATCGTTATCAATATTGTGTTGATTACGAAGAAACCTTTTACCTGTTGCCACGGTAAATCCATTTGGATAATGCTTGCTAATGCTGCATGTTTCATTTATGAAATATGTCAGCTTAACGGGAAAATCGCTTTCCTGAAAAGGAAACCTTTTGGAGGATGTTTACCACATCCTAACGGTTTTGTCGTACCAAAACTAGCAAACAAGGTTTGCAGGTTATTCGATCCATGTTTAGATTGAAGCAAGCATTGTGTTCTTGGAATTATCGTTTTGATGTAATCATAATGGTTTATGATTTAATTCAAAACGTAAATGATTCTTTTGTATATAAGAAGGTTAGTGGGAGCGCACTGACAATGGATGTCCTATAAATAATGATAATATGTCATTTCTTGGAAATGATATTCCTATAATACAATCGGTGAAAGCTTGGCTTTCGAGAAAACTCTCCGAGAAATCGTACATTGAAAAATGTACGTGACCTGATGTCTCATACGCTTTGAGCATATGGATTCACAAACAGGCAAATCCATGTGATAGTCACTGGATTGATGTTAAGAACATCCGTTAGTATCTTAGAGATCTAAGGATGATGTCTTAATCTATGGAGACGGAGAACTTGAAGTGACTGGAATCACTGTAGCAAATTTCCTAACCGATAATAACGACTATAAGTCGCAAACGGTACTATACAGTTTGAATAACGGAACAGTGAGCTAAGGCAGCAATAGAAGCCATTTGGGTCGATAATAAATCTAATTAGATTAGATATAGTTCTGTTAGCAGCTGAGCTAGGCTACGGCGCAGGCTAAAGAATCAATGGTCTCATCAACGATCCAGATACATACTTCGATATTCATCTGATTCGTTCAGATCATACATCGTGGCGATGTGATGATCAAATAAATCACATCAGAAATAATCCTGCAAAATCCACTGGCGAAAGCATTTTCTCAGTAATTTGAACCAACCGTACATAGTTCGGGTGTCAAACACTTGAGTGACTGGCTATAGGCCAAGTGGGAGATTGTTGGACAATTATGACCCATAGCGTCACTATTTGTACAGATCATGGTGTTGTTGTACAAATAACTATGTGACAAAGGAGATTGCTCTCTTATCATTTGTTATTAGATCACCAAGATGTATAAATGATATGAGATCCTTATGATTTGTTCCTGGATTGAGAATGATATGATGAGACAGTATCAGTCCACGAAGGATAAATCATTAAATATACCTAGTCAGAGTATTATCGAGATTGGACATCGATAAATGCGTAAAATACTAGTATTACACTTGTGCGCGTTGTGAGGGCATAACGACATAGTTCTTATATATTTGGGTATATGATACTCATGCAAGTGTAATAGGAGGTTGTGTTTTACCGATGGTAGGGAAACAGCTTCGCTCTGGATAGACCCCCTCGGAATTCCATTGGTAGTATGACTATGTGTCTTTGGAAGTCCGAAATCAAGGTAGGTGTATTTGGTCTTACCCAGAGACTTGCACCGCTAATACTTGCGACAATCAATATACTTTGGTTTTGGTCATCCAGGGCTTTAACAGGTTCTGTGTACGCCTCTGCTGGGTATATTGAGAATCGTAGTGTGTTGGGTGTGATGTCAAGACGGAAGTATCACTCCAATCATATGGAGATGATGATCGCGCAGGGATACATAACTGGTTCTCTAAAGGGTTGCAACCATCGGGATAATATGACTTGGTCATGATTATCCGATAATAAATAGACTAGTTGCTAGTGATCCGATATATGCTTCTTACGGGGCAGACACTGTACCAGCCCCAGGCCTTACATGTGATCATCCGATACTGGATCGAAATACGCAATACTACGTATACTACGTCTGATATAGATCGCTTATTCCTGTAAGCATGTTTCTGGAGAATTGGGTAGGCATGGCGCTTTGCTAGAAGCCAACCTTGTCTTGTAAATCGGTAAAAGCGTAGTACTAGGTACTTATGTGTTCGGATAGTCCGACGACCCGATTTACTGCCAACATATCCGGGGATCTCATGGGTCACTTCCCGAAGATTCACCGATGACGTATGACTCGCACTTTATTAATCTAGGATTAATTATATGAGAGAGAAAATTAATCTGGGATTAAATGCAGAGATATTTTTATCTGGGATAAAATATCATTTAAAGAGAGAAAACGATTAATTTGGAATTAATCGATAAATTAAAATATTCGATATATTATGCGAAATTGGATTTCGACGCGGAATTAAAATTAGATTTTAATTCGGGCGAACGAGTTATTTTAGAATTAATTCGTTAGCGATGTGAATAGTGATTTCGTTAGGCATAATCATTTAATTACGTCGCAACGGAAAATTCGTTAATTTGGAATTAGCGAACCCGAGCCCGAGATTGTTTGTGAGCGCATTCGCATTTCAAATTCGAGTGCGGCACGCAAGTCAAATCAAGCGTCAAATCATTAGTCGCATTGTAGGACACATAACTTGACGACGATGTTCTAGGCTAGCGGCCTAGGTGGGAGTACAGAATAGTCCGCGGGGGAACTAAACCGGAAATATAACATGGAGTCGCCACCCAGTGTGAACTGGGACAAAGATTTAAGGCCGCACTCACACATCGCAAGGGAAGACCTCAAACCGTTGGGTTCGGAATGGTCCCTTACTTATGTCACTTGTGATGATATGATTTGTGTAATAAACTAACCGAATCTACTCAACATTCATGCTCAAGGGTAATCTACGCCTAAGTCTGCATGCATAATAATCACAATGAGAACCTATATCTAAGTTTGCATACTTCAAAGTAAGTTGCCATAGCGGCAACACGCAATAACATACAATCATCACACAAGCATGCTCAATTATCTAATGCAGAAAATAAATAAGAATCTAAGCATAAATATAAATTAAATTCCTAATGTGAAAACAACCTAATAATGCATAAAGAAATAACTTTTTATCGACTAAATCATGCTAAGATAAATAACATGCTAACAACCTAATCATGCTTTAATAACCAATAAATAACCTACGAACTACAACATGCTCAAACACAAGTTTGGATGAGACGAAATACGTGTCTCTTAAGTGGTACGTGGGGTTGTATCCAGAGTGCAAACCGCACTACCGTCCATTCGGATTCGGCTATGGAATTTACGTCCGGGTTTCCATCCTATATACCACAAAAGGGAACACATATTCTGCTCATCCAACAATCACATCATGCCTCAAACGACTCTCATGCGATAATATTTCTAAAATAAATAAAATAAACGAAAGATAATAAATAAAATGGTGCCCTCAGGTCTAACCTCTTTTTTCGTCTCAAGAAATGGCGTTACACGTCCGTTGGAAGGGTGAATGATCCGCAACTCTTTTGGTTCACCAACTCAACGTCTTTCCTCGCTTTTTCATTGTTCGGGCTGCTATTTTTCAGGCCACTGTTTTGGTTATTTAGGGGACTGTTTTGGGTGATTTTGAAGGTGAATTGGCTTGCGGTTTAAAGGGGTTTTAGGGGGGACTTTGTGCAGTTTTTTGGTGCAGTTTTTAGGTATTTTCTGGACTGTTTGGAGGGCTAAAGGTGCGGCAAAACTGATCAGGTCAGGGGCTGTAATGTACGGCAGTTTGGTGCAGTGAGTGTTTTAGGCTTGGTTTGGGCGTGAATTGAGGGGCTGTGTGTGAGGTTGTTTTGCGGTGGGTTTGTGATTATTTTCGTGAGTGTGTGCTGTGAGTGATGGCGTGAACGTGGGTGATTCAGGCTGTGATGAGTGGAGGGCAGGGGCACTGTTGCGTGGCTGATGGCTATGTGGTGTGGCTGCGTGAATGGGGCAAGTGAGGGTGGCTTAGTTACGTGTGTGAGAATGGCTGCATTTAGGCTGCTACCGAGAGGGGCTAGGGCTGTGACCTGCGTGTGTGTGTTAGGGTTTATTCGTTTGTGAAGATGAGGAGAGATGGAGACCTGACCTGAAGCGTGAAGCGTGAAGCCTGAAGGTGGGTGTTGTCGCTATTTTGGTGAGGCCCAGAGTGGCGAGAGAGGTAATGGAGAGAGGGTCTGCGTCCAGAGTTCGTTTGGGTTCTTAGTGTTTGCTTTGTTGTGGTCTGCCGAGTGAAGAGAAGATAGAGAGAGGAAGAGCGTGAGTCTGGTTCAAGGTTTCACGTGTACTTTGAGCCAAGGGAGCAAGGGCGTTTGATGGGTGTTTCAAGGGCTGAAATGGGGGCTGCAGTGGTGTGTGATTGAGTACTGTTTGTAGGGTTTTTTAGGGTTTGTTGCTTTCTATATGCATGGTTTGTGACTGGTTTGAGCGTGAGTGGGTGTTGAAGTTGATCGGAGGATAGAGACGAGAGGGATATGAGGCAGGCAGCTGCTTTGTGGGGAAGATGATCCTTAAGGTTTTTTTTGTGTTTTTTTTTTTGATGATTGCCTTGAGTTCCATTGGCTGAAGCCAAAAATCTAGATTTAGTTTAGGGGTTTTTATATAGTGGTGAGCTAGGGTTAGGGTTTTGGATGGGTGCATATGGGCTTTTGGTGGGTGAATATCTTCAATTGGTAGGTGAATTATTTTAATTTTGGAAGTGATTTAATTTAATTAACTTTAATTTAATTTAATTTGTTTTAATTTAATTTGTGACATGTATTTTAAATGTTTTAATTATTTAATTTGTGAGATGTGTTTTAAATGTTTTAATTATTTTTTTTGATGTGATTTAATGGGTTTGGTGTGTTTTAAAACAGAGGTCCAACAAGCGAACCCGAAGCGAAACAAGCGAGTTAAATCAGACAAAATACTAATTCCCAACTTTACCCTTCCAACGTCTGTTTCCCACGGCTTTCACAACTAAAGAGGTAGTGTCTCCATACGAGACTCATCATCGGGCTAATATGAAAAAATGAAATGCCTACAGTCGCCCCCACATTGATGGGACTTGTGCAGTATGTAACAGTGACAATCCTATCAAAGTTATGCAATGCATTTTTACTTACCTGGCTCGCCAGCTGCCACCTGACTTGCCTGTTGCTTCGAACTGAGTTGATATGGTGGTGAGGTGCCTCGACCTCTGGGCTTTGTTCCCGAACCACCGAATGTGAACTGTGATGATGATGCAGTGGGCCTTCGACCCTGATACGCATCCCAGAACTGCAACCGACAACGGGGGCACCTCGACCCTGGGCACCTCGACCCAACACCGCTGTCAATAAGGACCTCGCCCTCGAACTGATGATGTAGTGGGCACCTCGAACCTGGGCACCTCGACCCGGAACTACAACCGACAACGGTGGCACCTCAACCCTGGGCACCTCGACCCAACACCGCTGACAATAGGGACCTCGCCCTCGAACTGATGATGTAGTGGGCACCTTGACCGGCGTAAACACACACGTATAACGCAAGCGCACGTATCGTTCAAGTAGTATAAAAATATCGATCCCACGAGGACTTAATTCCTACTGTTGTTATTAATTATTGAATCTATTTATTTACAGATATCTAATTAAATGAAGAAGAGAATGATTGTTTGATTGGTTGAAAGTGATTTTACAAAATAAATAAATAAATAAAAAGACAAAAGAAAATACTAAGGAAAATAACAAAAGACATAAAGATCTAGGGTTGTGAATCATTCTAATATTATTTAAAAGATGAAGTGGTTATTTTATGTTTGTGTAATAAATCAGTTTACTAACCTGGAACACTAAATTATGCAAAAGCCTCTGTCGATGGTCAGACGCAAATACCCAGTTTAACCCAATTCAACCATATGTCTATGTCAACCAAATTATCTGGATTCATTAAGTTTAAGTTCCAATTATGGCTACCCCCGCCCGACAAGTATATTCCTATCCTGTAAGGAAATCTATTAAAGGGTTATCTATCCTCAAGGAAGATCGTGGGCTATTAAGTCTAAGGCTGAAACCTAAAATCTCTATGTCTAGTTCATTTTAGATTTACCACATCAATCTTATTGGTGATCAGACAACAAGAAGCATTAAGCTTAAGACTTAATAAGTAAACCTTTAAATTACCCAAACTATAAAAAAAACCCCTTATAAACCGGTGATATTAAAATTCATCACAACCCCTAGATAGCTAACACATAACTAGGACTAGTAAAGACATAAAAGTAAAAGACATAAAGTAAAAATACTTAAAAGTAAAAGACATAAAGTAAAACTGAAAAGTAAAATAAAATAAAATGTTAAGGTAAAAGGAATTACTTTTACTACTACTAATTTAGATATCTCCCATAAAATAATATATAAACTTGTGATAATAATACCAACCGACCATATAGGCGGTATCCTGATTAAGTCAAATTAAGTCCAACCAGCCATAAAGGCGGAACCAAAATTAAATTGCCAACCGACCAATCTGGCGGTATCCTTTATTAGTCAATATTTTAAATAGTGAATATATTATTTTTAAGGGAGATTAATCTAAATAGTAACAGTAAAAGAATTACCTTTCACCCTAGCTGGAGAAGTTACCTCCTCATGGTAAATAGTAAAAACTGTAAAAAGTAAAAAGTAAAAATTAAATTACTATTATTACAAAACGTAATTAAATTATTTACAAAACTAAAAACTAAAAAAAAAAAAAAACTAAAAACTAAAGAATCTAGAGAGAGAAGCTCTCTCTTTAGAAGGAATTGAAGAGAGAGGAAGGTGCACTGAATTCTGAAATCTCGAGCTCAATTTATAGAAAATTTTGGTTCCAGCGTCGCGACGCCAGGTCCTCAGCGTCGCGACGCCGGATTTGTCGACGTGGCACGCTCTGGTTCGCTGGATTGAAGATTCTGGATAAGATGATAAGGTGACACGTGGCAGAGTGGTTGGGCTTCAATTATTGTGACACGTGGCGGCTTCTGATTGGTCGCTGAGATTCTTATCCGCCACGTGTCAGATAAGGATAGGATACTCAATTATTGATGCTGACGTGGCGGTGACGTGGCGACACGTGGAAAAGGGACTGTCGGCACCGTAGGATTGCGACACGTGGCGACACGTGTCACGCTGTGATTGGCTAATGCTGACTTGGCAAGTTGACTTGGTTGACCTTGTGACGTGGCGCATGACGTGTCGTGACACATGGCGAAGTTGAATTTTTGACCGATGACATGGCTGATGACGAGGCGACACGTGTCAACTCTGAGTGTCGGCAGCATATGATGATGACACGTGGCACGGCGCACGTTAGCAGATCGGCTGTGATGGTGACACGTGTCACGGCGCATTTTAGCAAAGTCAAACTTTTCTCATATTCTGATTTGTGGACCCGGCGCACGTTAGCACTGTTCGGTGCATTTTAGACGTCGCGACGCGGAAGTCTGGGCGTCGCGACGCGCAGAAGACCAAAATATCCATGTTGACGCATTTTTGTCCGTTTTTGCCCCAAATTGCCTCCAATGCTTTCCAAACTTTATTTTATCTACAAAATAACACAAAACATATCAAAATGTTCACAAAACTCAAGAAACTATACAAAATATTAGGTTAAATGAGTGGGAAATAGTGATATAAATATCACTCATCACACCTCGACCCGGAACTACAACCGACAACAGGGGCACCTCGACCCTGGGCACCTCGACCCAACACCGCTGACAATAGGGACCTCGCCCTCGAATTGATGATGTAGTGGGCACCTCGACCCTGGGCACCTTGACCCGAAACTAGAACCGACAACGGGGGCACCTCGACCCTGGCACCTCGACCCAACACCGTTGACAATAGGTACCTCACCCTCGAACTGATGATGTAGTGGGCACCTCGACCCTGGGCACCTAGACCCGAAACTACAACCGACAATGGGGACACCTCAACCCTGGGCACCTCGACCCAACACCGCTGACAATAGGGACCTCGCCCTCGAACATATGATGTAGTGGGCACCTCAACCATGGGCACCTCGACCCGGAACTACAACCGAAAACGGGGGCATCTCGACCCTGGGCACCTCGACCCAACACCGCTGACAATAGGGACCTCGCCCTCGAACTAATGAAGGAGTGGGCACCTCGACCATGGACTGATAATGACGTTGGCCTCGCCCCCAGACTGATGTGGGCCTCGCCCCAGACTTATACTGATGTGGGCCTCGCCCCAAAACTGATACTGATGTGGGCCTCGCCCCAAAACTGATACTGACGTGGGCCTCGTCCCCAAACTGATGTGGGCCTCGTCCTAGACTTATACTGATGTGGACCTCACCCCAAAACTGATACTGATGTGGGTCTCGCCCCAAAACTGATACTGACGTGGGCCTCGCCCCTGAACTGATACTGATGTGGGCCTCGCCCCAGACTAATACTGATGTGGGCCTCGCCCTCAATTGATACTGACGTGGGCCTCGCCCCAGACTGATACTGATATGGGCCTCACCCTTAAACTGATACTGATATGGGTCTCGCCCCTATGTTGATACTGATATGGGCCTCGCCCTCAGAGTGCCATACCCGACAAGACCGATTCTGATGCTAATGTGGGCCTCGCCCCCAGAGTGCCATACCCGGCAAGACTGATTCTGATGTCTCCATACCCGGAGTGTCGTACCTGGCCAAACTGATCTGATGTCTCCATACCCAGAGCGTCATACCCGGCAAAACTGATACTGATGATGACGTGGGCCTCGCCCCCAGAGTGCCATACCCGGCAGATCGATGATGTATCTCCATACCCGGAGTGCCATACCCGGCAGAACTGATGTTGTATCTCCATACCCGGAGTGCCATTCCTGACTTGTTCATTCCCAAACCTTGTTCCGTTCTCGGATTTCCATCATTGGCTTGTTCATTCTCGGATTGCCATTCCCGGATTGTTCATTCCCGAAATTGTGCTCCATCCTCGGAGTGCCATTCCCGACCTTTTGATGATGTGTGGGTCTCAACCTTGGGACTCATCCCCAAAACTGCTGGTGAAGTCGGCCGCGTCCTTGGGATTCATTCCCGAAACTCTGATAATGTGGGCCTCGACCCTAGGATTCCTTCCCGAATTCATTACAAAACTTTGATGCTGTGGGCCTCGACCTTATGATTCATTCTCGGATACTGCTGATATGGGCCTCGACCTTGGGATTCATTCCAAAACTCTGCTGACGTGGGCCTCAACCCTAGGATTCATTCCAAAACTCTGCTGACGTGGGCCTCGACCCTGGGATTCATTCCCTGATTCATTCCAAAATTCTGACGATGTGGGCCTCGACCCTGGGACTCATCCCCAAATTGAAACTGATATGGGCCTCAACCCTGGGATTCATCCCAAAACCGAAACTGATATGGGCCTCAACCCTGGGATTCATCCCCAAAACTACTACTCATATGTTTCTGATTCTGGTTGGCTTGTCTTTGGCGCTTTCTTTTTTTCTTCTTTGAAACCTGTGAATACAAAACAAAACAAACACAAAAAAGAATGCAAAATATGTTACGTGTATTCATGCATGCATGAATGAATTTCCTATTCTGCTGGGTTAGGTCTTCCCCCAGTTCTCCAAGTGATTGCTCAGTCTTCTCTCTGGTCTCATGACTCAATATCTTGTTATTCTTCTTATTCACGGGGTGGTAGACTGGTCACTCCCAGTCTTAATTTAGCTTTTTGTTCTTCGCTGTTTGCACTTGGTCAATATGAACCATATGGTGGGGCCTTCCATATCATCATACTATATCACATGCTACGAAATAGTCCCAATAGTTACACATATTATTGCCCTCAAAGAATGCTCAGTATTGAAACCAGAGAACCTTCAAAACATTCAAAGCAACTCAAATCCAAGTCTTTGAATAAATGATCTAAGCCAGACTCAAAGTGTGTGTGTGCAAAGGTTCCTTTGCGGATTCATCCCTAGGTAAGCTAACTCAATGATTTCGTTTCAAAAATCGGGATCGATGGGTCAAACCAACCTAGATGTCTCAATTATTCCTGCAGTTGCTTTTATGTGCTCAATGTGGTATGGTTTTCTTTCTCTTTTTCTCTTGTTTCTTTCTTTTCTCTTTTCATTTTGAACCTTTTTTTTTTCAACACACCTACCCTTTAAGGTAGCATTTCTCCTCATGGTGGTCCTAATACTCGCCCATGGGTAGCTTCACGCTTATTGGTTATAGGTGGTTCAATTCTTTTTTTTTTTTACTTTAGAGACTTTTCTTTTATTTTTAACCATACCACACATCATAACACAAGCAAGTCAGGATAGACATCTAAGCAAACGGTCATTCACCGACCTACAATTCTTCGACTAGTCATTTTGCTAACTACTCAGTTTTTCACCGCTAAGAACCATAATCAGGTACTTACGAGTCTAACATAGATCAATTACTCAAGCGTCAGATAAAAGCACATCAAGGGTTTATCGTTTCTAAGATTCCTCCCTAAAGTAATCAATTTCATCATCGGACTTATGTCTAACTATCAAAGACTAAAAACAAACAGCTCTTTTTTTCTCTCTTTTTTTTTCTTTTTTTCTCTTTTTTTTTTCTTTTTTCTTTTTTCTCCCTTTTTTTTTCTCTTTTTCTCTCTTTTTTCTCTTTTTTTTAAGGCCCCCCAATGGTCTTTCTATCTTTGCCGTAAGGTTTTCTATTTCTCGATTTCCTTTTCCCCGATATATCCATGTTTGCTAAACTCTTCTTGACAAGCCTTTTTTTTCTTCTCTAACCCAACGGATATCTATGATGGCTTTTAAGACACGAGGTTAACATGATGCGTGTATGCATGAAATGCATGAGGAGATACGTGCAATGTATGTAATATATAAGCTCATTTAAAATTTTTTACACTAGTTGGCCCATTACCATTTTAAAGTATTCAATCATACTATTGCTCGGTTGCAAACTTGTCCCAGTTGAAAAGGGCCCAACAGGTTTACACTTTGCGATAACATGGCTAAACAACTTCAAATGATAAGAGGCCAAAACATAAAATGGCCCATCGACATTTAGAAGCTTTTGGCCCAACTGTCAAAGGACACGAACTCGTCCCAGTTTAAATAGCCCAACAAGTTCACATTTTTGACAAAAGGTCCAACTGGATCCAAATGACGACGGTCCAAAACATCAACATAAAAATAATAATTTCTACTAGTTCTACGACTAAGGTTCACATGTGGGTTTACGGGAGTGCGGACAAAGGCTCTCACTGACGAAGGCTCTCATTGACAATGCCTTTAACTAAACCCCTTCAACCCACTATAGACACGGTTAACTAAAGCACAAATCAAAATCATCACAAGACATGATTTCGGGGCCGATTCTTTATTCCCAGTGGCGTCGCCAGACTGTAAGACCTCAAACCGTTGGGTTCGGAATGGTCCCTTACTTATGTCACTTGTGATGATATGATTTTTGTAATAAACTAACTGAATCTACTCAACATTCATGCTCAAGGGTAATCTACGCCTAAGTCTGCATGCATAATAATCACAATGAGAACCTATATCTAAGTTCGCATACTCCAAAGTAAGTTGCCATAGCGACAAGCACGCAATAACATACAATCATCACACAAGCATGCTCAATTATCTAATGCAGAAAATAAATAAGAATCTAAGCATAAATATAAATTAAATCCCTAATGTGAAAACAACCTAATCATGCATAAAGAAATAACTTTCTATCGACTAAATCATGCTTAAGATACATAACATGCTAACAACCTAATCATGCTTTAATAACCAATAAATAACCTACGAACTACAACATGCTCAAACACAAGTTTGGATGAGATGAAATACGTGTCTCTTAAGTGGTACGTGGCGTTGTATCCTGAGTGCAAACCGCACTACCGTCCATTCGGATTCGGCTACGGAATTTACGTCCGAGTTTCCATCATATATACCACAAAAGGGAACACATATTCCGCTCATTCGACAATCACATCATCCCTCAAACGAATCTCATGCGCTAATATTTCTAAAATAAATAAAATAAACGAAAGATAATAAATAAAAGGGTGCCCTCAGGTCTAACCTCTTTTTTCGTCTCAAGAAAGGGCGTTACACGTCCGTTGGAAGGGTGAATGATCCTCAACTCTTTTGGTTCACCAACTCAACGTCTTTCCTCGCTTTTTCGCTGTTCGAGCTGCTGTTTTTACTCCATTTCGCTGCTGTTTTGCTGCTGTTTTTTAGGCCACTGTTTTGGTTATTTAGGGGACTGTTTTGGGTGATTTTGAAGGCGAATTGGCTTACGGTTTTAAGGGGTTTTAGGGGGGACTTTGTGCAGTTTTTTGGTGCAGTTTTAGGTGTTTTCTGGACTGTTTGGAGGGCTAGAGGTGCGGCAAAACTGATCAGGTCAGGGGCTGTAATGTACGGCAGTTTGGTGCAGTGCAGTGAGTGTTTTAGGCTTGGTTTGGGCGTGAATTGTGGGGCTGTGTGTGAGGCTATTTTGCGGTGGGTTTATGATTATTTTGGTGAGTGTGTGTTGTGAGTGATGGCGTGAACGTGGGTGATTTAGGTTGTGATGCGTGGAGGGCATGGGCACTGTTGCGTGGCTGATGGCTATGTGGTGTGGCTGCGTGAATGGGGCAAGTGAGGGTGGCTTAGTTATGTGTGTGAGAAGAGCTGCATTTAGGCTGCTACCGAGAGGGGCTAGGGCTGTGACCAGCGTGTGTGTGTTAGGGTTTATTGGTTTGTGAAGATGAGGAGAGATGGAGACCTGACCTGAAGCCTGAAGGTGGGTGTTGTCGCTATTTTGGTGTGGTCCAGAGTGGCGAGAGAGGTAATAGAGAGAGGGTCTGCGTCCAGAGTTCATTTGGGTTCTTAGGGTTTGCTTTGTTGTGGTCTACCGAGTGAAGAGAAGATAGAGAGAGGAAGAGCATGAGTCTGGTTCAGGGTTTCATGTATACTTTGAGCCAAGGGAGCAAGAGCGTGTGATGGGTGTTTCAAGGGCTGAAATGGGGGGTGCAGTGGTGTGTGATTGAGGACTGTTTGTAGGGTTTTTTAGGGTTTGTTGCTTTCTATATGCATGGTTTGTGACTGGTCTGAGCGTGAGTGGGTGTTGAAGTTGATCGGAGGATAGAGACGAGAGGGATAGGAGGCAGACAGCTGCTTTGTGGGGAAGATGATCCTTAGGGTTTTTTTGTGTTTTTTTTTTTTGATGATTGCCGTGAGTTCCATGGGCTGAAGCCAAAAATCTAGATTTAGTTTAAGGGTTCTTATATAGTGGTGAACTAGGGTTAGGGTTTTGGATGGGTGCATATGGGCTTTTGGTGGGTGAATATCTTCAATTGGTAGGTGAATTATTTTAATTTTGGAAGTGATTTAATTTAATTAATTACTTTAATTTAATTTAATTTTTTTTAATTTAATTTTTGACATGTATTTTAAATGTTTTAATTATTTAATTTGTGAGATGTGTTTTTTAAATGTTTTAATTAATTTTTTGATGTGATTTAATGGGTTTGGTGTGTTTTAAAACAGAGGTCCAACAAGCGAACCCGAAGCGAAACAAGCGAGTTAAATCTGACAAAATACTGATTCCCAACTTTACCCTTCCAACGTCCGTTTCCCGCTGCTTTCACAACTAAAGAGGTAGTGTCTCCATACGAGACTCATCATCGGGCTAATATGCAAAAATGCAATGCCTACACGCATCAAGCGTCAAATCATTAGTCACTTTAAGTGATGTGACAACTTGTCACTTGATTTGATTGATTGATGGTGGTAGTTGGCAAGCATTTAAGGCTTGACTTTTTGAAAATCAAAAGTGGTATATGTTTAATTAATTTTGGAAATGAATTAGAATATACACAACTCTCTCTCTCTCACAAATCTTCATCTCTCTCATGCCCATGGAATGGCCATTTTTCTTCTGGTTTGCCGAGAGGCAAGGAGGAAAAAGGGAAGCAAAGTGTGAGGAATTTTGTGGCAAAATTCCAAGGTGCTAGCACACAATAGGAGACATACGAAGGTGATAGGGAAACCCACCCCGTGAGCATGCGATTTCATCACAAATCTTGGAGCTTTCATGGAGGACCAAAGCCGAATCTTGGAGAGGGAAATGCAGCTCACTACCGTGACCATCCGGAAGGCAGAAATCAATTTTTGTTGTCTACCGCATCGCACAAACGATCATTGTGAGTATTCCGCAACTCCGTGATGTATTCGCATGTTTATTTTATGTTTGTTATTCAATCCTCGGGACCGTAGAACTCCAACAATGGTATCAGAGCGGAGTAAAAGCATGAAATTTGACTTAGGGTTAAAATTTGTGTAAAATGTATTTGAGCATGATTTTATGAAATTGGATGATTGAGTATGCTTAAATGTGTTTTAATTGAGGATTGATTGGATCAATTTGATGAAAAATGGTTTGGAACATTTTTCCCCAAAATCATTAGCTTGGCCGAATGGATAAGTGCCATATTTGTCTTGGATTTTTTATTTTTTGATTCATTGGATGAGTTGGAATCAATTGGAAATGTTGATTTAATGTTTAATTGGATTCAATTGGATTGGATTTAAAATTGGACATAAAAATCCTCATTTAGCCGAGACTTATAGAAGCATGATTGGGTTTGATTTTTTGATAAAATGTGTTGGACATGTTTTGTTGTAAAAGAGCATGATTAGTTGTGTAAATTGATGATTTGGAAATGTTGATTTATGTAATTAATTATGCATTACTCTTAGTTTAATTAAATATGAAATTTGGAATTTTTGTGTTTAATTAATTAGGCTTAAAATTGGATTTGGGCTTGTAATGTTGTAAATGGGCTAATTGGGCTTGGCTCTACTAAGTTAGGTTTAGGCTAAATTGGTTGGATCCAATTGGGCCCAAAACCGCTTCCATAAAGCCCAAATGCGACTAATGGACCTTTTTATATTTAATTGGGCCTAATGGCCTAAATTGATTTCTAGGCTTATGGGGTTATTCCTTGATTGGGCTTTGGTTACTGGTTTGACCCAAGTTGACCAAAAGTCCATGCCTTAAGAAATTAATTAAAAGCCCATTGGACTGTAATTAAATAAACATTGGATGTTAATCGGGCTTTGAGACCTGTAACGATTAAATTTGGAATTTAAATCGTAAAGGTTTATTAATAAAGTGTAATATTTAATTTGGAATTAAATAGTGAATTAGTATTAAATACAAATTGAATTGGATTTAATTATGTATTTTAATTTAATTCAAGAATTGTACTTTGAGTACTTATTCGCAAAACGAGTTTGACTCGCGCAAATCAAATCGTTGTTTGAACATTGGATGGTCATTTATTATCAGTTTAATAAATTTGATTAGATGATTGATAACATGCTTGTATGAATACATGGTTGCGATGCATGAATAATGTATATCGGATGGATATTAGTTTGGTGGGGCAATTTTAGAAATTGTTGTAATAAATTTGGAATTTATTAATTGGACCTGCGTGTCCAGCCTTATTACCTCCTTACTCTTTGTATTCTCTTCTCACCTATTTCCCTCAATGTAAATGAGGTTTCTTTAGAAGTGTAGTGTAACGAGTAGAAGTAAATACTTGTGCTAGCGGGAGAGAGGAAAGGAAGGAGAGATTGGATCTAGGATCAGTGTGTTAAGTATCCATCCGCATATCATTATTATTTTATTATACGCGCTTTATTATGTGGCAGAAATCGATTTTTGTTGTCTACCGCATCACTCAATCAATCCTGTGAGTATTTCGCAACTCCGTGATGTATTCGCATGTTTATTTTATGGATGTTATTCGATCCTGGGACCGTAGAACTCCAACATGGTCTACCAGATCATTCAGCAATCAAATACTTGATCACGAAGAAAGATGCCAAACCAAATTGATCCGTTGGATACTTCTTCTGCAAGAATTTGACGTGGATATTCGAGATAGGAAAGGGATAGAGAATCAGGTGGCAGATCATCTATCGAGGCTCGGAATGGAGAAACAGTGCAAAGATCTGTCAATCAAAGAAACTTTCCAGATGAACAACTGTTTTCCATGAAACAGCCAGATCCCCTTGGTTGCTGACTATGTCAAATACATTGTTTCAGGAAAATGGCCGTGGAATGGAAAAATCAGCAACGGAAGAAATTCTTCAAAGAAGTCAAGCACTAGTCTGGGATGAGCCGTACTGTTCAAAACGGTGGTGTGTTGATCAATTATTGAGACGTGTGTTCCACAATAGGAGATCACAGTATTCTTGCAAAGCTTGTCATTCATCACCATATGGCGGGGCCCACTTCAGTGGAAAACAAAACTGCAGCCAAAGTCCTACAATCAGGTTTGTTCTGGCCCACTCTTTTTAAAGATGCTTATTTTTTTGCTCTTCAGTGATAGGTGTTGGAAATCTAATAACCATGTCCCAAGATCAAAAACAAGCAAAATATATATAAGAATGAACTATATTGAAGTAATGGCGGAAACAATACTCACAAAAACGGAATGTGGATGCAATGGATGAAACAAATGTTGCTCCTTTGTGCAGTGGAGGATTCGGCCAAGATGAAAAGAAAGCTCCAAGCAAGTTTGATCCTTCCAAGCTCTAAGATGAGTTTCCCATAACACCTTGTATGATCCCTTGATGTTGCTAGCCAAAGTTGTGTGTTAGAGTTCCAAACAAGCACACTTTCTTCTTGTCTTGCCACAAAACAAATGAAGAATGGAGAGAGCTTTGAGAGCTCACTGTTTCGGTAATTAGAGAGGAGAGAAGGATTTGATTTTTGTCTCAAAAATCAATTTATATTTATGTCATAATTATATTAAATAAATATACTTATGACACAAACCATGCAAAGACTTAGAGTGTCTAACACTCAATTTCCATGCAATACCCTTGAGTGCTTTGTACACTATCTTCATGCAATACATCTTGATTAAATAATGCAAATAATGACAAGTGTCATGTGGGCCCCACACGTTTCCAAATGAAAGTGGGCCCACGTGCACTCACGCGTTCGGGTTCGATATTTCCGAAATACCGAGCTTACGTCGCGACGTTAATTAAATCGAATTTAAATAAATAATTGCGCCTAGCGAAATTATTATTTACGTCGCTAACGAATTAATTCTAAATTAACTCGTTTGCCCGAATTAAAATCTAATTTTAATTTCGCGTCGAAATCGAATTCCGATTATTATATCGAATATAATAATTTTACGATTAATTCTAAATTAATCGTTCTCTCTCTTTTTATAGTACTTTATCCAAGATAAAGTCTCTCCGTAATTAATCCAAGATTAATCGAGTTTGAATCATACGTCATCGGTGAATCTTCGGGAAGCGACCCAAGAGACCTCTAGATATGTTGGCAGTAAATCCGGTTGTCGAACTATTCGAACACGTACGTACCAAGTACTACGTTTTTACCGATTTACAAGACAAGGTTAGCTTCTAGCAAAACGCCATGCCTACCCAATTCTCTAGAAATATTCTTACTGGAATATTAGATCTATAACAGGCGTAGTATACCGTAGTATAGTGTATATCGAACCAGTATCGGATGATCACATGTAAGGCCTGGGGCTGGATATGTGTCTGCCCCGTACGATACACATATCGGACATCAAGCAACCAGTCTCTTTGAATCGGATAATCCTGACCTAGTCATATTATCCCGATGGTTGCAACCATTATAGAGTACTAGTTCTGTATCCCTCGCGATCATCATCTCCATATGTCTGAAGTGATACTTCCATCTTGACATCACACCCAGTACACTACGATTCTCGATAAACCCAGAAGAGGTATACACAGAACTCGTTAAAGCCCTGGACCACCAAACCTAAATTTTACCGATTGTCGTAAGTACTAGCGATGCAAATCTCAGGTTAAGATCATATGCACCTACCCTGAAGCGGACTCCCATAGACACGCAGACATACTACCAATGGGACTCCGCGGGGTCTATCCAGAGCGAAGCTGTTTTCCGTACTATCGGTAAAACACAACCTCCTACCGCACTTGCATAAGTATCCAATACTTAAATATATGAGAACTATGCCGTTGTGCCCTCACAACATGCACAAGTGCAGTACTAGTCTATTCCGCATTATCGATGTCCAATCTCGATAATACTACGACTAGGGATATTTAATGATTAAACCTTTATGGATTGATACTGTCTCATATCATCACAATCCGGAACTAATCATAGGGACTTTTACCATTTATATATCAAAGTAGTAATTAAATTACAAAACGGTAAAAGGCAATTTCATTACTACATAGTTAATTTTGTACAATAATACAATATCATTTACAAAATAGTGACGCTATGGGTCATTACTGTCTAACAATCTCCCACTTGGCCTATAGCCAGTCACTCAAGCATCTAATACCTGAACTATGTACATGTCGCTCAAACTTTTCCCGAGGAATAGCCTTCGTCAGCGGATCTGCAATATTATCCTCTGATGCGATCTTCTCGATCTTCACATCGCCACGATGTATGATCTCTCGAATCAGATGGAATCGTCGAAGAACATGTTTGGATCGTTGATGAGACCTTGGTTCCTTAGCCTGTGCTATAGCCCCGCTATTGTCACAATACAATGGAACGGGCTCAGCTGCTAACGGAACTACTCCTAATCCAATTAGGAATTTACGGATCCAAACTGCCTCTTTTGCTGCTTCAGCTGCTGCAATGCAATATACTCCGCTTCAGTTGCTGAATCGGCAACAGTATCTTGCTTGGAAGATTTCCAGCTCACTGCTCCGTTATTCAAGCAAAATATGTACCCGGTTTGCGACTTGAAGTCGTCTCTGTCGGTTTGGAAACTTGCATCGGTATACCCAGATACCTCAAGTTCTCCATCTCCATAGATTAAGAAAACATCCTTAGTTCTTTTAAGATACCTAAGGATATTCTTAACCGCCATCCAGTGATCCTGTCCTGGATCGGCCTGATATCGACTGCACATGCTCAAAGCATAGGACACATCAGGTCGTGTACATATCATGGCATACATGATCGATCCGACTGCCGAGGCGAACGGAGTCCGACTCATGTTGTCTCTCTCATCTTGTGTTTTAGGACACATGTCCCTAGATAGAAAGACGCCATGTGATGTTGGCAACAGTCCCTTCTTGGACTGATCCATGTTGAATCTCTTCAACACTTTATCAATATATGTACTCTGGGAGAGTCCAAGTAGCTTTCTAGATCTATCCCGGTAGATCTTTATTCCTAGAATAAAAGCTGCTTCTCCCAGATCTTTCATGGAGAATTTCAATGAAAGCCAAGCTTTCACCGACGTTAACATGGGAATGTCATTGCCTATAAGCAATACATCGTCGACATAAAGGACAATAAAAGTCAGTGCACTCCCACTAACCTTCTTATATACACAAGGATCATCTACGTTTTGAATGAAATCATATTCTTTTATGACCTCATCAAAACGTTGGTTCCATGACCTCGATGCTTGCTTCAGTCCATAAATGGACCGATTTAACTTACAAACCTTGTTTGCAAGTCTTGGTGCGATAAAACCGTCAGGTTGTTGCATATAAACATCCTCCAACAGGTTTCCGTTAAGGAAAGCGGTTTTAACGTCCATCTGCCATATTTCGTAATCGTAATATGCAGCTATTGCAAGCATTATCCGAATGGATTTAATCATGGCAACGGGTGAGAAAGTTTCGTCATAATCAACTCCAAGTTGTTGACGATACCCCTTCGCTACGAGCCTAGCTTTGTACGTTTGTACGTTGCCATCCATGTCTGTCTTCTTCTTGAAGACCCATTTGCATCCAATAGGCTTTACGCCTTCTGGTGCATCAACCAGTGTCCAAACTTGGTTGGTATACATGGAATCCATTTCGGCCTTCATGGCCTCTTGCCATAAAGTGGATTCGATACCCTGTATCGCTTCCTCATACGTAGCCGGTTCAGTATCCTCAATAAGATTAATATCTACATGAGGTGAGATCAGGAATCCATACCTCTCAGGTATTACCCTGACTCTCTCCGACCTACGTAGTCCTTGTGTAATTGAAGATTGTGGTTCAGTCTCATCCTGGATGGACTGTTCATGTTCCGTTCTTGATTCATTGCCAGGAACAGTATCACTACGACTTTCATCGAGTTCTACTTTCCTCCCACTAAACACTGCATTTAGGAATTCCTTCTCAAGGAAAACCGCATGTAGAGCAACAAATACTTTGTTCTCTTTTGGGTTATAGAAGTAATATCCTTTGGTTTCCTTAGGATATCCAACAAATAGGCATTTATCTGATTTGGGTTCAAGTTTGGTACCTTCCAAACGTTTGACGTATGCCCAGCAACCCCAAATCTTCAGGAATGAGAAACCTGGTTTCTTTCCTGTCCATATCTCATACGGAGTCTGTTCAACAGACTTTGACGGAACCCTATTCAAAATAAGAATTGCACTTTCTAATGCATGTCCCCAGAAGGATATAGGCAGCTCAGTGCGACTCATCATCGACCTTACCATGTCAAGCAAGGTACGGTTTCTCCGTTCAGACACACCATTTAATTGTGGTGTTCCAGGAGGAGTCCATTGTGAAAGAATACCATATTCTTTCAAGTAATCTTGAAACTCATTACTTAAGTATTCGCCACCACGGTCCGACCGTAATGTTTTAATACTCTTGCCTGTTTGTTTTTCAACTTCGTGTCGAAACTCTTTGAATTTCTCAAAAGTTTCCGACTTGTGCATCATTAGATACACATAACCATAACGTGATGCATCATCCGTAAAGGTTACGAAGTATCGATATCCACCTCTAGCCTGGCTAGACATGGGCCCACAAACGTCACTATGAACGAGGGCTAACAGTTCAGTGGCGCGTTCACCTTTACCACTAAAAGGTGATTTAGGCATTTTGCCTAATAAACAAGATTCGCAGACGTCATATGAATTTGGATCAAATCCGTCCAAGTACCCACTCTTCGAAAGTGTGGATATGCGAGTCTTGTTGATGTGTCCCAGACGACAATGCCACAAATAAGTTTCTTCTTTTGGATTACTCATTTTGAGCCTTTTGTTTGTTATTTTACATTTTGGAGATTCATTTATATTCAAAATATAAAGACCATTATTTGCATCAGCACTGCAAATTTCTGCATCATTCATATATAAATAACACCTGGTGTTTTTAAATACAAAAGTGTACCCTGTTTGGGTTAACAAAGATACAGAAATAATATTCCTAGTTAAACTAGGAACAAAATAACAGTCATTTAGTTTAAGTACATGCCCCGAGGGCAGTTCCAAAACAAAAGTGCCTACGGCCAAAACAGCAACAGAAGTTCCATTTCCAACTCGTAGATCTACCTCCCCCGAAGCCAGTCTCCTGCTATCATGCAGATCCTGCACATCAGTACAAATATGAGAACCACAGCCAGAATCAAAAATCCAATTTTTATTAAGACTAGAAGTAGTCATATTTATCTCAATAACAAACATACCTGAGGCCGGAGCCTTGCCCGCCTGTATGTCCTCCTTATGTCCCTTGTTCATGCGGCAGTCACGCTTCCAGTGACCTCTCTTGCCGCATTTCAGGCAAACATCTTGAGACTTGTCCCTTGGCTTCCCAGAAGCCTTTGTTGACTTGGCCTTGCCTTTGTTCTTATGCTTCTTCTTCTTAACACCCCCAGTTGCCTTGAGCCCAGCTTTCGGCGTTTGAGAGATGTTGTTGCAAAGTGCGCCTCGCGCTTGTTGCCTTTCAGAAGTTCTTTCTCTGACTCCTTGAGAATTGACAACAACTCTCCAAGAGTGTCATCCGAATTCATCAGTTTGTAGTTGATGACAATCTGTTTCCAAGTATCGGGTAGTGACTGTAGAAGTACATCTATAGCCAGCTCAGACTCCAAGACTATACCCATATTAGCCAGTTCATCAATATCGGCTATCATTTGAGTCCCATGGACCTCAACAGAACTACCATCAGTCATACGGGAGCGAAAGATTTTCTTCACTAACTCGTACCTCGCCATCCGCTTATTAGTGCGGTGGTGAAGATCTTGCAATCTTGCCATCATATTATAAGGATCCAAGTCCCTATTTTGGCGACGAAAGTGTTGAGTCATTGAAGCAAGCATGATCGACTGAGCCGTGTCACAATCATCACTGTGAGTTTTCCATAACTCCAGCTCAAGTGGCTCAGTGGGCTTAGGCCCGAGAGGTCTCTGAATCGTATACAGTATCCTCTCCGCCCCAAGGACTATCCTTAGGTTCATTTCCAATCAGCAAAGTTTGTCCCCTTAAAGACATTGTCACCCATGATGATGTCTCGGACATTTACCTTGCTTGCCATCTTAACTACGATAGTCCAACTATCTAGTTAACGATAAAATGGGTACAGTCAAACTGTTACAAGAAAAATAACATTTTATTAGTCCAACTAATGTTAAAAATTGACGAAATAAATTTTGTAAGCGCGTAAAGCTAAGTATCTGAATGAAATTGCAAACTCAATACTAGCCTCCCACTATTTTCTACAAGTCTCTAACCCTCTGTTGAGTACTCGGGAAATCCAATTTCCTAGTGGGCTAGGATCCCGTTAAATAACACACAACCTTGACTTTGGCCAACAAGTTGTATGATATTTAACTAGGTAGATCTCGAAGATCAATTGGATCCCATCCAATTCCTAGATCCGGTAGGTGGACATCCAAGTCCGAAACATATATATCTAATACATACGTCAATGTATCCAATACATTTTCCTAACCATTTCCTCTGAATCAACTAAGCCTTGGCTTTGGCACAACAAACCTAATGATTCCAGTTAAGCGGGACCCATTGACAAGGAAAGTTTCGTAATCAATGTCGATGGACAAGAAGTGATCTTGACTTTGGCCAACAAATCACAACTTGGACAGGACACCGATGTGGAACAAAACTCTCATGATTCAAACACATCCTCAATTGACAAAGGTCTTGACTTTGGCCAACAAACCAATGCCAATTTCGGATCTTGAGAAAGAATCATTCAACGGAAGGAAAATCGCTTAATATTGTTTGAGGGATTTTTCGCGTAATTGGCAACCAATTAATTTATCTTTGTTAGGTCTCATCATCATACACCCTTAAGCATGCTTCTAAAACATCATAAAGCGCGTAAAGTAAAGTAATAGTGATATGCGGATGGATATATAAACAACTTGTTCCTAGAACAAATCACTCCCTTTCCTCTCCCCGCTAGCACTATTCTACTTCTACCCAATTACATAATACAATAAGAGAAACCTCATTTACATTGAGGGGAATTAGGTGAGAAGAGAATACAAAGAGATAAAGAGATAAGGCTGGACACGCAGGTCCAATTTATAAATTCCAAATTTACAATAATTTCTAAAATTACCCTTCCCTTCTAATATCCATCCGATATACACTATTCATACAACACATCCACATTCATTCATTCATTCAAGGCATGTTATACAACCAATCAAATCCAATTAATTAGTCTTTAATTAGGTGACAATACAATGTTCAAACAATTGTTTGCATTTGCGCGAGTCCAACTCGTTTTGAGAATAAATACATATGGTATGAATTCACGAATTATATCGAACTACTCGTTAAATCCAATTTAAGTCGTATTCAATACTAATCCTTTTATTTAATTCTAAATTAAATATTTACACTTTTATTGTGCTTTTATAACTTAGATTCCAAATCTAGTACTTTTGGGTCTCAAAGCCCAACTAACATCTAATGTCCGTTTAATTAAAGTCCGATGGGCTTTCTATTGATTTCATTAGGCTTGGGCCTTGGTCAATGTGGGTCAAACCCAATTTCCAAGCCCAATAAGGAATCACCCTCATTTGCCATAAAATCAATATCAAGCCCATAAGGCCCAATTAAACATAAAAGCCCATTTATTACATTTGGACTTAAATGGTGTGATTTAGGCCCATTTTGGATCCAATCCAAATGGTCCAAATCTACTTGGCCCAACCAAGCCCATTTATGACCAAATATAATAGTTTTAGGCCCAATTCCAATTTAAGCCCAATTAACTAAATTTTAAAATTCCAAATTTTATAACTTAATTAATTAAAGTGTATTTTCATGATTAATCCTTTAAATCAATATTCCCAAAATATCAAATTAATCTATTAATCATATTTTTATCTTAAATACATGTCCAACATTATTTAATCAAAAAATCAAGTCCCTAATCATCATCAAGCATTCGGCCAAGGTGATTAATATGGTTCCGATTTCGTTTTCAATCCAATCAAGTTACAAATGATCATCTCCATATTATTTCAAGTCATCCAATGTCTTAAAATTAAAAAATCATCTAGTCCACATGCTTGCATGTATTCGGCCAAGCCTCATTTGGGTTGGAAAAATTAATCCAATTTATTTTCCATGAAATTGATGATGTATAATCCATTTAACATACATCTAAGCATATTTAATCAAGCAAACTCATCAAATCATGCTTCAAACAATTTTCCCCAAATAACATCCTAATATATTTGCATGCATTTTTAGGCTCAATGATACCATTGTTGGAAATCTAATAACCATGTCCCAAGATCAAAAACAAGCAAAATATATATAAGAATGAACTATATTGAAGTAATGGCGGAAACAATACTCACAAAAACGGAATGTGGATGCAATGGATGAAACAAATGTTGCTCCTTTGTGCAGTGGAGGATTCGGCCAAGAGAAAAGAAAAGAAGCTCCAAGCAAGTTTGATCCTTCCAAGCTCTAAGATGAGTTTCCCATAACACCTTGTATGATCCCTTGATGTTGCTAGCCAAAGTTGTGTGTTAGAGTTCCAAACAAGCACACTTTCTTCTTGTCTTGCCACAAAACAATGAAGAATTGGAGAGAGCTTTGAGAGCTCACTGTTTCGGTAATTAGAGAGGGAGAGAAGGATTTGATTTTTGTCTCAAAAATCAATTTATATTTATGTCATAATTATATTAAATAATAATATACTTATGACACAAACCATGCAAAGACTTAGAGTGTCTAACACTCAATTTCCATGCAATACCCTTGAGTGCTTTGTACACTATCTTCATGCAATACATCTTGATTAAATAATGCAAATAATGACAAGTGTCATGTGGGCCCCACACGTTTCCAAATGAAAGTGGGCCCACGTGCACTCACGCGTTCGGGTTCGATATTTCCGAAATACCGAGCTTACGTCGCGACGTTAATTAAATCGAATTTAAATAAATAATTGCGCCTAGCGAAATTATTATTTACGTCGCTAACGAATTAATTCTAAATTAACTCGTTTGCCCGAATTAAAATCTAATTTTAATTTCGCGTCGAAATCGAATTCGATTATTATATCGAATATAATAATTTTACGATTAATTCTAAATTAATCGTTCTCTCTCTTTTTATAGTACTTTATCCAAGATAAAGTCTCTCCGTAATTAATCCAAGATTAATCGAGTTTGAATCATACGTCATGGTGAATCTTCGGGAAGCGACCCAAGAGACCTCTAGATATGTTGGCAGTAAATCCGGTTGTCGAACTATTCGAACACGTACGTACCAAGTACTACGTTTTTACCGATTTACAAGACAAGGTTAGCTTCTAGCAAAACGCCATGCCTACCCAATTCTCTAGAAATATTCTTACTGGAATATTAGATCTATAAGGCGTAGTATATACCGTAGTATAGTGTATATCGAACCAGTATCGGATGATCACATGTAAGGCCTGGGGCTGGATATGTGTCTGCCCCGTACGATACACATATCGGACATCAAGCAACCAGTCTCTTTGAATCGGATAATCCTGACCTAGTCATATTATCCCGATGGTTGCAACCATTATAGAGTACTAGTTCTGTATCCCTCGCGATCATCATCTCCATATGTCTGAAGTGATACTTCCATCTTGACATCACACCCAGTACACTACGATTCTCGATAAACCCAGAAGAGGTATACACAGAACTCGTTAAAGCCCTGGACCACCAAACCTAAATTTTACCGATTGTCGTAAGTACTAGCGATGCAAATCTCAGGTTAAGATCATATGCACCTACCCTGAAGCGGACTCCCATAGACACGCAGACATACTACCAATGGGACTCCGCGGGGTCTATCCAGAGCGAAGCTGTTTTCCGTACCATCGGTAAAACACAACCTCCTACCGCACTTGCATAAGTATCCAATACTTAAATATATGAGAACTATGCCGTTGTGCCCTCACAACATGCACAAGTGCAGTACTAGTCTATTCCGCATTATCGATGTCCAATCTCGATAATACTACGACTAGGGATATTTAATGATTAAACCTTTATGGATTGATACTGTCTCATATCATCACAATCCGGAACTAATCATAGGGACTTTTACCATTTATATATCAAAGTAAATAAATTACAAAACGGTAAAAGGCAATTTCATTACTACATAGTTAATTTTGTACAATAATACAATATCATTTACAAAATAGTGACGCTATGGGTCATTACTGTCTAACAATAGGTGTCCAGGAAAATGGGGAATATTCAAGGAGAAATGAAGGACCGTTGCAACACATTCTAGAGACTCTGTAGAAGTGGAAATATTCATGTATGGGTGGTATGATTTCATGGGACCCTTTGTTCCATAATCGGCAAACTGTTTACATCCTGGTTGTTGTAGACTACGTCTCCAACAAAATTTGGGTAGAAGCAATTGCACTGCCATCCAATGATTCAAAAGTCGGTGATCAAATTCCTGACAAGAACATTTTCACTCGATTTCTGAACCACCCTGTGCAATTATCAGTGATGGTGGCACAAACAATATTTCTGTAACAGATACTTTGATGCACTCTTCCAAAATATAAATTACATCGTACTCCAAAGTTGCCACTGCTTATCATCCCCCAGTCAACTGGACCATTGAAATAGTTTCAAACAGGGAAATCAAAAGAATCTTGGAGAGAACTGTTGGATCAACAAGGAGGAAGATTTGGTCACAAAACTAGATGATGCATTATGGCCTACGACACAGCTTATAAGACACCTCTTTGGTATGTCCATATCGATTGGTGTTTGGGAAAGCATTGCCATCTACCAGTTGAGCTTGAACACAATGCTTACTGGGAACTGAAGAAGTTGAATCTTGATATCACAAGCTGCAGGAGAGAAAAGACTTCACCAAACTCAACGAATTGGAGGAATTCCGCCATAGGCATTATGAGAATGCCAGGATTGTACAAAGAAAAGAACACGAAATGGCATGACCGAAAAATAGTGCACAGACAGTTGGAAACCAAGGCAAGCAGGTGCTTGTTGTACAACTCAAGTTGAAACTTTTCCCTGGAAAGTTGAAATAAGGGTGGTCAGGGCCATTTGTGATCACTCAGGTTTTTCCATATGGAGCTGTTGAGTTACTGGATCCAACACCAACGAAACATTCAAGGTTAATAGTCAGCGTGTCAAGCACTACTGGGGAGAATCATTTGAAAGACAAAAAGAAAGTGTAACACATTCAGATCCAGCCTAACGTTTTGAGAAGTCCACGTCTAGGCTGACGACGTTAAACTTAGCGCTCGCAGGGAGGACCCATGCAATTTTTGTATATATTGTGATCTGGTGTGTTTTATTTTTATGTGTTTAATTTTTTGCAGGTAAAGTCATTTTCACGATGGAAGAAGCTTGCAAATCTTCGCAAGCAATTTTCCTTATCTCCCTCAAAAATCTCTGATGAAAGTCTACAAAGCTCGCTTGGAACGGATGAGGTTACTGATGATCAAAGGTTTTCCTACTGACATTCGTTGGATTATTGAAGCACTGGTCCGATCGCAGGTGAGTCTTCTGACCTTTTATTTCACATCTGTTGGTTTAGGAAGGAGCACCTATGTAAAAAAGAGAAGAGCCAAAAATAATGTGTGTTTGTTAAAAATGTGCTCGTATGTTTTGTGATACTCGTTGTCGTTCTTTAGGAATGGTGTCTGATAACCGGTGAAGATAAGATTAATTCATTAGGGATGGCTTGAGTAAGGAGTCTTTGGATGATATATCTAAAACTCTTGGGAATTGACTAAAAACACCATGTTTTACCAATTTATAAGAAAATTGGATGGGATTGCTTGTCCCTGACGCATAGACGTCAATCAAGCCTTACTTTTCTTGTAAATATTATATCTCTTGTCTTTTCCTAATAATTGTAATTTTTTTTTGTTTCTTTTATTTTCTACGACACGATCCAGACCTTTTTGACTATCACGATTTATTTTACTGTTTAACTAATAATTGTCATTTGGCAGGTACTAGTGTTATTATTTTACTCACCCTTTTTTCAGGTGTTATAAATTCAACTCATCATTGCACTTTTGAAGACATCCAGAGTAAAACATGGAAGCCACTTCAAGAAGATGAGTTGAAAATATCTGTGTGTTGGCGGTACTAGTGTTGGGGTTAAGCCACAATACGTAGAAGCAGCACATGAATTGGGTCGAGTCTTAGCTGCAAGGAATATGCACTTTGTATATGGCGGAGGCAATCTTGGACTAATGGGGATCGTTTCAAAGGCTGTACAGGAAGGAGGCAGTCACATTTTGGGAATCATCCCAAAACCCTGGGCAGAGGCAAATCTTATTGAAACATCAAAAGGAGAGGAACTGATCGTGCCAGGTATGTTTGAATGATTGGTAGAAATGATTAACCGTGCTGATGCTTTTATTGCTTTGCCAGGTGGCTTGGGTACATTTGAGGAAATTTTTTTAGTGTTATTTTGGGCGAACCTGAACATACACCAGAAACCGCTTGGACTGTACAACGTTGAAGTATTTTATGATTTTCTTTGTGTGTTTCTTGATGATGCCCGGAGAAATGTGTTCGTGTCAAAACCTTTAAAAGAACTCCTTTTCACTACCAGAACTGCTCCGGCTCTAATTGACCAAATCATAGCCTATGAACCACAAATTGACCCTATCCTTTCAAAGATAAATTGGTCCGAGGACGATCGTGGTAATAGGCGTCGGATTAATCTGGATCTTAACCTTTAACTTTTCGTGTAGAATTTCAGTTAACCAGGTATTATCTTCTAAACTCTTCTTCTACTGTTTAAGACATTGGTGATAATGTCTCATTTAGATTTGGGGGAGGGAATTAAATGATAAGTATCTTGTTTTTAGTTGTGTATTTTTTTTATTTTTAGTACAAAATATATATTTTTTTTCGAAAAATACAAAAAAATTGAAAATGTTTCAAAAATTACAAAAATAGTTTGCGTTTTTGTGTTTTTATTTTGACTAAAAAGGTGAAATTGGTAAGAGATAGCTGAGTAATGATTTTTCACTCCTGAGACGTATCTCAAACCTATTTCGGAACAAGTTAATTTTTTTTATTTCCTTTTGAATTATTTAATTTGTGAATTCTCCATAAAACTGACTAAAATGGATCTTCATATGCTCAGTTGGCAGGTATTATCAACATGCATGGTAACATACGGACATGAGTTAAAATTGTAAAGTTTGTAATATTATGTGCTCTTGTTTAATTGGAGGAAGCATCTCAAAAAGTGATGGAGTAAAAAAAACCAAAAAAATAAAAATAAAAAAATGTCTGAGATCCGAGTTATTACGTCTGTAAGGGTGTTTTAACACCTAGTGCCCTAAATCCAACTAGTTTGGGAGTCACTGGCCCAAAGCTCGCTACATGGATCAAAGAAGCTGCAAAAATATATATCTGAAGTCTGAGTAATTAAGTATGTAGGGGTGTTTTAACACCTGGTGCCCTAAAGCCAACTGGTTTGGGAGCCACCGACCCAACACTCGCTACATAGATGAAAGATATTGTATATAAATAAAAAAAAATCAAAAATTAAAGAAAAAATCAGAAAAATTATTCCATTGCTGCAAAAAGGTGTGAATTCTGATAAAACTTTAGGACAAAAATATTACTCTCTTATCAACCGCACTTGTGACTGTTGTGGGCAAAAATAAGTTGTT